>JASDQU010101260.1:206889-230794 GCA_032191745.1 Picea mariana | reverse complement strand
AAATTTTGGTTCTTGGAAGGAGAGGATGATCTTGCTTTTGCAAGAGAATGAGTTGTGGGACATTGTGGAGAATACCACTACTCATCCTGTTGTGGTACCTACAGATGCTACTCTTCTTGCAGCCTATAATAAGAAGAGTATCAAGGCTAAGAGATTTATTCTTGATGCCATCAAGGATCATTTGATTCCTCACTTGACAGGGAAGACTCATGCCTATGAGATGTGGGAGTCTTTGACTAAATTGTACTAGAGTACAAATGAGAACCGGAAAATGGTTTTGAGGGAAAAACTAAAGAACATAAAAATGACCAAGGATGAAAATGTGGTCACATACCTTACTAGATTGACACAGGTGAGGGATGAGCTTGGAGATGTGGGGGAAGCCATAGCTAACAATGATCTTGTGAGAACAACATTGAATGGTTTTTCCAAACAATGGGTTGTTTTTGTGGAGGGCATTGTTGCTAGGGAGAAGCTTCCTGGTTGGGAACGTCTTTGGGATGAATTTGTTCAGGAGGAGACATGGAGAGGTTATGTGCATGGCAGTTCATCTACAGGTCATGAGGAGGAGAATGTGGCTCTTGCTACCACTAGCAAGAAGAAGTTTAGAAAGGGTTCAAAGGGAGGACATAAGTCCAAGGGTGAAGGGAAGAAAGACATGAGAAAAGTCAAGTGCTTTGCTTGCCATAAGTTTGGGCACTATGCAGGACAGTGTCCAAACAAGAAGAAGAGGTGGAAGAGTTTTCCACCAAGTTTGACAAGGAATTTTCCTTGATTGCATGTCTATCCTCAAGAACCACTACTCCCGATACTTGGTATATTGACAGTGGTGCCTCTCGCCATATGATAGCAGTTCATGAGCACTTGACAGATCTTACTCAGTGTGGATATGAAGAGGTAGTGCTTGGAGATGACCGGGAGGTCAAGGTGGCTGGTTGTGGGACTGTATCATTTCGGAGAGAGTCTCTACCTCCCATGAATTTGACAGAGGTTCTTTATGTTCTAGGCTTGAAGAAGAACTTTGTGTCAGTTTCTACTATTGAGGAGAAGGGCTATGAGGTCTTGTTCCCTGATGGGCAGGTGCTTCTTTTCCCTAGAGGGTCTAGCATCACTTCGGCCAAAGTGATTGGTACTAGACATGAGAGGCTGTACAAGTTCTTGTTCCAGCCAGTGCGAGCATTGATTCATTCTACCAGCAGCAACAATGACCTATGTGAGATATGGCACAGGAGGATGGCACATTTTCACCATGGGGCTTTGAGAGTTCTGAGGGAGATGGTGACAGGAGTTCCAGATTTCAGTTCAGAGCACCATGAGTTGTGCAAGGGGTGTATCTTGGGAAAGTACACCAAGAATTCTTTTTCGAGTAGTGACAGTAGAGCAGCAGGGATACTTGATCTTATAAATTCAAATGTATGTGGCCTGATGTCTTCGACATCGTTGATTGGATCCCTATACTATGATGTATTCATTATGACTTCTCTCGGAAGTCCTAGATTTTCTTCATGAAGACCAAAGGACAGGTCTTCAGTCAGTTCCAAGAGTTAAAAGCTCTTGTGGAGAACTAGACAGGGAAGAAAATTAGAGTCCTGAGATCGAACAATGGGGGTGAGTATACCTCCAAGGAGTTTATGGATTTCTATGCAGAAGAGGGCATCAGGCGGGAGTTGACTGTTCCTTACAACCCGCAGCAGAATGGGGTTGTTGAAAGGAAGAATAGGGTCATTGTTGGGGCTGCGAGAGCCATGCTACATGATCAGGGGCTGCCATTATTTCTATGGGCTGAGGCATGCCACACTGCAGTTTATCTGCAGAACAGGAGTCCTCACAGGGCTGTGGGGAGCATGACTCCTGAGGAGGATTTCTCTAGGAAGAAGCTTGAGGTGGGGCACTTTCAGATTTTTGGGTGCATCACATATTCATATGTCCCTTCTGAGAAAAGGAAAAAGCTGGAGCCCATGGCAGAGAGAGGGATCTTTGTTGAGTACAGTGAGACTTCAAAGGCTTTTCGTATTTACCTTCCTTCCTTGAGGAAGATTGTCTTGAGGAGGGATGTCAAATTTGAGGAGGACAAAACCTTTAGGAAGTCTAGAGGGACAGAGAGAGGTGAGCAGTCTTCATCTCAGATTCAGGTGAGCCCACAGCAGACTACAATGACACAGATTTTGGGGCCACCAGCTTCAGTGACTATAGGTTCACAAGAGACAGGGCCACAGAGTTCAGGTTCACAGGCTACCGGTCCACAGGTTTTAGGATTAGGTACTGCAAGGTCTACTACAGGATCATTGTCTTCAACAGATGGGGTTGAGCACGGAGAGACTCCTCCATAGAACACTCCTTCAGAGTGGAGGAAGCCCAAGTGGCTTCAGGACATTTTGAGGGATGCACAGGATTCTGTGGGGAATCCCAAGCAGGCAGTGAGGGAGAGAAAACCTCCCGAGAAGTTTTGCAGCTACATCGCAATGGTGAGCAGCATTCGGGAGACTGAGCCTTCCACTTTTGAGGAGCCCACTAGTAGACAGGTATGGAGAGATGCCATGATGGAAGAGTACAATTCCATCATGAAGAACGATGTCTGGGAAGTTGTTCCTAGACCTGAGGGGAAGTCAATGGTGACTTCCAAGTGGCTCTACAAGCTAAAGCATGCTGTAGATGGCAACATTGAGAAGTAAAAATCTCTCTTTGTGGTTCGGGGGTTTTCACAGGTTGAGGGATTCGACTATGATGAGACCTTTGCGTCGGTTTCTCGATACACTTTGATCAGAGTAGTGATCTCCATTGCAGCAGAGATGGGTTGGAAGATCCACCAGATGGATGTGAAGACCGCATTTATGAATGGTCTTATTGAGGAGGAGGTATACATTGAGCATACATTGGGATTTGAGGTGCATGGGAGAGAGTCTCATGTGTGTAGACTGAAGAAGGCATTGTACGGGTTGAAACAAGCTCCCAGAGCTTGGTATTCAAGGATAGATACCTATTTGCAGCAGTTGGGTTTTGAGAAGAGTGAGGCAGATCCAAACCTATACTTCATTATGGTTGGAGAGGATCCTCTCATTCTTCTACTATATGTGGATGACCTTTTTATTACAGGGGAAGAGAGACTCATCAGCAGCTGCAAGGAAAGCCTTGCTTCAGAGTTCAAGATGATAGAAATTGGACAGATGCATTACTTTTTGGGATTGGAGGTTTGGTAGGAACCTGGACACATCTTCCTGGGACAGGGGAAGTATGTGTGTGATATTCTGAGCAGATTTTAGATGGGGGATAGTAGGCCCATGACCACTCCCATGGATACCAACTGGAAGAAGCTTCATGCTTCTGAGTCACAGTTGGTGGATTCCACGTTGTATCATCAGTTGATCGGGTCATTGATGTATTTGGTCAATACTAGGCTAGATATTTGTTTTGCTGTCAACACTCTCAGTCAGTTCATGGTGGATCCGAGGAGAGTGCACTGGGTGGCAGCAAAACATGTGCTCATGTATCTTTGTGGTAGGTAGATTATGGTCTAGACTATCATAGAGGTGATGGAGTTCGTCTGGTTGGCTATACAGACTCAGATTGGGCAGGATGTGTTAGTGATAGGAAAATCACTTCAGGGTGTTGCTTTGGATTGGGATCAACAGTCGTATCTTGGGTTAGTCAGAAGCAGAAGTCAGTGGCTTTGAGTTCAGCAGAGGCTAAGTATATGGACGTTAGTTAGGATAATTGTGAGGCCCTTTGGCTTCGCAAGATGTTAGTTGGATTGTTCGGTGTGCAGTTGAGGCCTACCGTGATTTACTGTGATAATTAGAGTTGCATTAAAATTTCGGAGAATCCAGTTTTTCATGACTGGTCTAAGCATATCGAGATTCAGTATCACTTCATCCGTGATTATGTTTAGAGAGGAGCTGTGGAGCTACAATACATATCTACTGAGGAGTAGGTTGCAGACATACTCACCAAGGCATTGAACATGGGAAAGTTTGTATTTTTTAGGGACAAGCTTGGAGTGGTGAGTAACACTTTCCTCGGTATGAGGGAGTGTTAAATTTTTAATTAAAATAAAGTACCAAGGCAAGTGTTTCTCTTCCCTAAGCGCCTAAGGGGGAGAAAGTGCTGAATGTGAGTCCTAGTCATTTAATTTGTGAGATGCAAATTAAAATGTGACTTTATGATTAAAGTGAGGGTGAGTGAAGAGACACCAAATCTTAGCCACCCATCTAATCTAATCTCAACCGTTATATTAGAAAACTCCTCACCTTCCCTCATGAAGTCAAATTAGGCAAGAGGGCGCACTCATTCTTGGGTAGTTGAAGCATTCTTGTTGAGAGAACGAGAGGATTTCAAGCATTCTCGTTGAGAGAACAAGAGAGAGCAAGAGAGAGGTCGAGCTGAAGAAAACAGACAGCAGCTAAAATTTCTGGGAGTATTGGCATGCATTCCAAAGCTTCCAAACAACATTTAGTGGCACAAAAATTGAGTCTTAGCAGAGTTTTGGTATGAATTTCGAGACAGTTTGTGTAGTAGTAATTGCTGGGACAGCCGTATAGCTGTACGGATTTCTGGTTCAAAAATCGAGGAGAAAATCTACATGAATGTCTAGATAAGTTTGTGTAAATTTCTGAAGATGAATATGCTGTAAAAGAATTTCTCAGAAGCTCATAAATAATACAAAGCCCTCTCTCACTGGTTTTCCCTTGTGGGTTTTTCCAGGGTCAAAGTTAGACCGAATATCTTTGTGTCTATATTTTCTGAGTTTTGCATATTGCTGATATTTTATTTCTACATTGAAAACGATGTTCAGGATCCTCATGTTTCAGTTCTGAAGTTTATTTTCTATTAAGTTTTTATATGCTGAAACAGTGTTGTAATATATGTTGAAACTTTGGTTGAAAATCAGCGAGACTGAAACTGGGTTGGGGTCTGAAAACTTAACACAAGGTTCCCTATGATAATAGTTTGTTCGTTGCATGTAACAATTTTTTCCTTTATCGTAAAATATTTATTGGCTTGCATCTAGTCTGTTTGTTTCATATAATACAATTTCGTCTATGTTTTTTTATCGCAAAAGAACTATTGGTCTTGCATCTAAACTATTTGTTGTATATAATATAATTTCCTCTCCATTTCTTTAAAAGAGCTATTGGTCTTGAATCTAGTATTTTTTCACCTCACATTGAATATAGATAAAATCAATATCTCTGATATTCGACAGGACAATGATATAGTAAAATGATAAATGATAACAATGTTATATATCCATAAAATTCAATATAATGACAATTAAAATACTGAATGAATACTTATAACTTAAATATCGACACTAAAAACATCCAAATATATTTTCCATGAAATCTTGATGATATAAAATTCAAATTCAGAACAAAATGGAAGAAGCAAACTATAAGAAAAACCTGTAACTGAGTTTCCTTAGGGGAAAACACATGTAAGGTGGGTTGTTCCTCCCAACCTTAGATCAAAGCTTCCACCTATGCTCGCTCTATCACCTTCAAGCTAATTATCGATCCAACCAACTGTGTGACCTTTCATAGAGTATAGGGTTCCAAGCTTTATGTGAAGATTCTTTGTGTCATTTAAGTACTTCTCAGATTTATCATATGAATCAAAATGGTGTCCCATTTTCTTGTTCCCCCTTATTCTATCACTTGGTGGTTCACTTTGGATCCATCGATTTTCTCTTCTAGCAGTCCCACCTCATGTGTGTCTCCTCTTTCTCTTTTATTAATAAAATAATAGAAATTAAAACAATAATAATTTTTGAGTTAGATCACTAGGATCAATAATGTGTTGTTTATAAAAAATAATTAAGTTTAAAGTTCAAAAATTCAGGGTATCACATCCACCCCCCTTTAAAATCTAACATCGTCCTCAGTGTTACTTAATCTTGATTCAGATCATTCTGGAACATAAATGGATATGGATTTCTCATATGATCCTCCATTTCCCAAGTAGCCTCTTCGAGACTAAGGTTCCTCCATTGCACCTTTACCTGTTCGATGGCTCGATTCTAGAGTGTAAGCTCCCTCATATCAAGAATAAAAACCAGGTCTACTGGGAACTCCTCCTCAAGTTCCATCTGTATCATATTCCAATCCAAAATGTGAGTAAGTATCATGTATATATTTCTTTAATAATGAAACATGGAAAACATCATGTACTTTTACTGTGGATGGAAGTGCGAGATGATAGTCTATAGTTCCTATTCATGCAAGCACTTCAAAGGGACCAAAATATCTAGGAGATAATTTAGTATACCTTCCCAGTCTTAAATAACTTATTTTGGACCTTAATGTTATATACACATGGTCTAGAATATTGAACTCTCTTGGAGTTCTTTTGGAGTCTGCATATGTTTTCTTTCTGTCCCTAGCTTCTTTCAAATTTTGTTGTACTTGTTTCATGGTTAGTTCCATTTATTTTAACATTTTAGGACCTATCATTAATCTATTGACATTATTACTCCAGGAAACATGGGTGTTACATTTTCTGCCATAAATAATTTCAAAAGGACTAAGTTTAGCTGAATCTTGGTAATGATTATTATAAGTGAATTCAACCAAATGTTGGCATTCATCCGATTTGTTTGGTCCATTCATAACATACATTCTAAGTACATCCTCTACTATTTGATTAGTCCTTTTAGTCTTCCCATCTATCTGAGGATGGTAAGAAGTGATAAAGTTTAATTGTGTATCTAAACCTTTAAATAGGGATTTCCAAAAATTTCTAGTAAATTTCATGTCTCTATCCGAGATTACAGTTTTAGGAATTTCATGTAGTCGGAATATTTCCTTCATAAATATACCTGCTATGTTAATAGATTTATAAGTGGATTTAACTGGTATGAAGTTTGTTTCCTTAATTTATCAACAAAAACCATTATAGAATCATTTTGTTTGCTACTTTTAAGAAAACCTGTTATAAAGTCCATACTTGTAATTTCCCATTTCCATTCAGGTACTGGTAAAGGTTGTAATAGTTTGGATGGATGCCAATGTTCAACCTTAACTTGTTGAAATTCTATGAATTTAACTAGATATTCAACAATTTCTCTTTTCATGTTAGGGCAATAAAATTCCTTCCTTAGCATAGTAATTAGTTTCTGATAGTCCAGATGTCCAACATATGGATTTTTATGTAACTCATTCAGTATCATTGATTTAATTTCTTTGGTTTCCAATATATAAAGTCTATTTTTATACATCAATAGTCCATTTTTAGAAACTCTGAGATCTAATTTTTTAGTTTCTTCTTTATTTTCTATTAATTTAGATTTAATATTATGATATTATTTATCCTTTTATGTTGCCATATTGACCTTTTCCTCTAAGACAATTTTGTAATTACTTCTTGTAACTGTATAAATCATATTTTAATCTCTTCCCAAAGCATCAACTACTTAGTTTATTTTCCTTTTATGCGCCTTATCTCAAAATCATATTCGATCAAGAAGGCTAACCACCTTTCTTTTCGAGCACTAAGGTTTTGTTTATCAAATAGACACTTTAAGGAAATATTGTTTGACATTGATAGGAATTTTCGTCCTATCAAATAATGTCACCACATCTTTAATGCTTGTATTATTACGGATAATTCTAAATCGTGTGTTACATGATGTCATTCATGTTCATTACAATTTATACAATCGTAAGCAATTACATGATTATCCTGCATTAAGACTCTTCCCAACCCTTAAATGCACACATTGGTGCATACAATGAAGTCCTTGTATATATTTGTTATTTTTAGTATTGGAGTTGTTGTTAGGAAGTGTTTTAATTTTTCAAAACTTTCTTAGAAAACTTCAGACCATATAAATTTTGTTCCTTTATCTTTGAGGGATGTTATGGGATGAACAATCTTTGAAAGCCCTTCAATAAACTTCTGGTAATATCCAGTTATACCCATAAATGAACTGTTGGACCTTGACCAAGTTTTGAGGATCCTTGGTCATGTTTGACCTATTTTGGACTTCGACAGGCTCTTGAAGGTGGAGCACAAGTTGAAGTGGAGATCGCAGGATCTTGACCCCTTGTTTAGGGATTTTTGTTTTTTGGGCTTATGTAACGGGTATGGGGATGTCAACCCATGGGTTTACCCATGTTTAGGCCCATTTTGTAATGTATAAATAGAAAGCTAGGTGATGTAAGTAAGGGTGTGCAAGTGTGTGATACCAAGTGCTAAGTGCAGGTGATAGTTGTACATGGTTTGTGCATGTTGTGTGTGACTTGCAAGGCTAAGTGCAAGTGACTGTGAGAGATTGAGTGGAATCTTTGTGCTATAACCTAGCTTGGAGAAGGAGAATCTGGTGAGATGCACACAGATCTCCTATCCTATGCGGAGTAGGCTTTTGTGGCTCTGTGCATATACGAATATTGATAAAATATAATAAAGAAGATGAAGAGTTGGTGGACGTAGCCATAGGCTAGGGATAAACCATGTATATCCTATGTTATGGTTTCTTTGTGCATTATGGTTGTTTCATTATTTTAATGCTTAGTACAATGATCCATACTTAGATGAATCTGATGTGATAGCTTAGTGCTGAATAATATGAATGAGTGACAAGTCTAACCTATGTGAATGTGATTAGTGCTTGAATATACTATATCTGGGTGAATACTACGATGCTTTGTGATTAGGGTTTTTACTATGAAGGAGATACTGGTTAAATAATGATGAATTGTAACTACTAAGTTCTTTGATAGAATATTGTAATCATATATCTATGTCCTAGCTAAGGTTGCATACATTGGAGTCTTGCAACCACCCCTACCTCTACCTTGGGTGAGACTTCATCTGATTCGTAGGTGTTTCCAAAAGGGCCGATAGTTAGGGTTTTATTGGTGCACTATTGAGAGTTGAACCCCGGGTTTTCCCTTGTGCCAACAAATGGTTATGTTGTTGGGACCTGAAACCATGATTGTTGGGAACTGAAGAAAAGAGAAAGCTTCATGCATAGATCTTTTGCCCTAGTGCACATTATTCTACTTGTCCTGTAAATCTCTGTGCTAAGAAGAGAAGCCAGATATGAAGAAAAGAGTTAAGATCTTGAAGCTTTGTGCTCTGATAAAGGTAAGAATAGTGAAAATTTTTGATTGAAAAGGTAAGATAAGTTGAAATTTTGATTTTGAAAGTATGAATCTAGGTATGTTTGATAAAATTTGTCCTAGATTAAAAACTAGGGCACAACTAGAAGAAACAAGATTTGATATGATTAGATATGATATAAATGATGAAAGATATGTTATTCCTATGCATAGAAAGAATGTTTGGACTAACAAATGGATGCAAGATCCTAGAAAGTTTTTTTTGCAGGTTAACTACAATGACCCTAGTGCACAATATAAGAAAGGCTGGTTATTGTTCAAAATAAAAAGAGGATTAACCCTTTGTTATAATTTTAGAAGACCAGGAAATCTTGCTAAGGAATTCCCTAGTAGAATACCTAGTTGTCTTTGTTGTAAAGATATGGAACATGAAGTTTTGGATTTCCCTAGAATGATTGATAACGTTGAAGGAATGAATATGAGACAAGAAAACCCCGAGGAAGATCAAGAAAATAAGACCATGGAACAATCCCATGAAGAATTAGAGAATGTATTTCTACAAATGAAAGAAACCCTGAATGATCACATAAATTTCTACTTATTAGAGATCTTCAAAGAAAAATAATGCATAGAAACAAGAATAGGAGACTTCGGCATTGACTGTGTTCTATATGAATAAACACAAGTGAACATCATGCCAGAAAGAACTTGGGAAATTTTAGGAAAACTTGCTATGATTCCTTCATTGGGAGGAATAGGATTATTCAGAGGAAAGATGATAACCCTATGTGAAAGACTCACCCAGATGTCTATGAGTGCTCATGGAACTTCGATGGAGGAAGATTTTGAGGTTGTTAAATTTATTGAGAACAACACCCCATTTGCTATGTTACTAGGAAAAACCTGGATTGAGAAGGATTAGGCCAAAAGAAAAGAAGAGGAAGTGTTAGAACAGAAGAAGAAAGAATTAAAAGATTTCGTGACTAGGAAGATAGCGCGCTTAATTGAAGAACAAAAGAAAAGATCGAAGTTGTTTAGAACCAGAAACTTGGATGTCAAAATTGAAAGAACGCAAGAAGGAGCACCTACCCAGGACAGAGAAGAAGTATTTCCCTTGAACCCTATGAAAGAATCTCAATAGCGCAAAGTTACTATGCCAAAAGGAGATAAGAATCTGAGTGGAAAGAGGAATACCGAGACAAAGATCACAAGAAATAAGGCTAGAAAGCTCAGTAAGAAGAGAGAAAAGTTGCAGAATGTTCCAGAGGGGACTTCACAGAAGGAAGATTTGCAAAACTGAAACTTCGTTGGGATATCAGAACAACTCAACATGGCACTTCCACATGGTGAAGAGATATGACCATTGGAGACATTATGACCATTATACTAATGCCTTAAATGGTTAGAATAATAATTATGACCAAAAAGATCACCATCAGACCGTTGGGACCGCGCTGCAACGAAAAAAACCACATTGATGAAGGCCTCTTATCTGTTGGAGAGATTTGTCACATCGTTGTCTACTTATTCTGTTGACTGTTGCACCAAGAACAGTTTGGAAAATTGTATCCAAGCCAATTCATTTCTACCACATTATGTTTACTGAGATTGACACCTTTTCTATTGCTTTGAGCACCCATTCATCAATCTAAGTTATCCGATATTGAGCATGTATGTCAGACGAACTCACCGCAAATGAAAAGTGTGTCGAAGAAGTTCTAATTGATCTAATGGTTGAGAAAGTAATGTCCAAAGGTATTCAAGTGTCATCGATGAGAGGAGTGCAAGCCTCCCTATTGACTGCTCATGGATCTAGACCATCCCAAGATGCAACAGAGAAGAGAGCCAAGAATCAAGATGACTTGGTGAATGCGAAGATGATCCCGACTATCCTGCCTGACTACATCCTGCCTTTGGATGGCACAGTGAGTCACGACAGTGTCCTGAGGGATTTTGATTATACCTTGGTTACTGCATACCTCCCAAAGGGAATAATGCGGTTAGAATGCAACAGGATAAGATCACGGCATTTAAATTCAATGATTTTAGCCTGGGGACTGCAAGAAACACAATATGCTCTCCCATCATAGATATTTGACTACGACGAAGGGGAGGAACTCGAGGACAATAGCCCAACCATGGACTATGAACCTCGCACAGTCCACCATCCTGAATGTGATGAAGATTCCACATTTTGGAAGGCACCAAGAGGTTAACGCATATGTCAAGATCCTGCTATCATGCTACCATGATGGATATCTATGGCTATAAAGATGCACCACAGTCGATCCGAAGCTAATCCATAGGATCATTGGATTGAGCATGCATGGACCCAACCAACAGGACTTTTACCTAGGGAAGGTTGTAGACTACGCACTGGAACAACAGATTAAAGACACATATGGCAATGTAGAAAATGGGATGCAAGGCTACAAGATAGCTTCCATCCATAATGGTGTAGTGTGCCTAGCCTACCAGTTGATCACAGGAATTATGGTGAGAAAGAAAATACCTATGTAGGTCATAGGGTTTGTTGTTGACCTCACCGAAAAATGTGTAGAAGGATTCCAAATGAATTGGGTGAAGTACTTAGTCAACTATCTTGAATTATATTGCCACGAAGCTCAGGATCAAGGCCACGAGTTCCATTTTAGATGGTTGCTGATCCTCATAGTGTTTACTTCTTGGGAGATGCTGGAAGGTGAGACCTTCCTAGATATTGATCCATTCGAGCAACTTGTTGTGAAGTTAACCATGCTCTGGTACTTGAGTGATATGGGAAAATAGTGGAAGTCAAACGCAATATTTCACACATACTATCTCTAGTTGAAGAGGTCTATTGGGGTCATCCCTCACATGACGCCAAACACCCTACACTGGTTTAGAACCCTCATGAAGTTCCATGCAGATTGACACTTTATTTATATCACTGTGTGTACAAATGAGCATAAAGAATAGCTTTAGTCATACTATAAGCTCACAGAGGAGGACATCGAGGAGATAACCAAGGAATAGTTTGCAGAGATCTTTATCCTGATTGACCCCATAGAAATGTTTGATCCCAAACTAATTGTCTGCTTAGAGGCTGCTCATGAAGAATAAGACACACATGGAACCGACAGAAGGAAGAAGATTGAAGAGGTACAAAACCTGACCAGCGCATAAGAGGAAACCACTTCAAAATCATCGGGGCAAGGAGGTGATGATGATGTAGATAAATAAGAGACCAATGTAAAAGATGATCAACATAAGCCAAGTGAAGTAACATCGCCTAAGGATCCTGTTGATGATGTTAATCCCTCTAATAAAAGGAAGGTTTCCCCCATGAAACCCACCTCGAGAAAAAAATCTGAAGCTAGTAAGACCAAGTTGCATAATTTTCTCATGCTTGATGACTTCGACTTCATCATCACAGCCATATCAAAGGCCTCATAGAAGATTATGCATAACACTAAAGCCGAGAAAGTATTCATGTATGATAGGATTGAGACAAAATTCAGAGGGGTACAACAGACCCTTCAATCCATCCATGCAGTATCCACTATGCCCCCGCCATCAGAAGAACCAAAGTTGGGAGATTAGCCTCTGTCCAACTCTACAGAATAGCTGATGTGAATGAATCTCACCTTCATTGAGTGAAAGGAGAGAAATAATAGGCCACAGTGGCCTTGAAGCAAGCACAACAGGAAATGGTAAAACAACACCAAGTTGTGCAGTAGGAGAAGGATAATCTCCACACCAAGTTCGAAGAGAAGAGAGAACAAGTCAAACAAGAGAGAGAGAAGTTGCTCATAGAATAAATCAGATTCAAAGAAGCAGTCAGCGTAGCACTTCTCTCTATGACAAGCTTAGAGAAAAAGGTGGAAGAACAAATGGAGCAGCAAGTAGCACAGCTTGCGAAATCCATCCAACAGCTTCAAAAGAGAATCGCAAACTTAGATCTATGAACAGTGCCAATTACCTCGTAGGACGTGAGAGATCAAAGCGAAGCCACTTCTTGGGGCGAAGTTGAGAGGATCAGAGCATTCACTTTGGAATGTAAACAACTTAGTAGTAGAAGTGCATAAACCTACGAGTGACTTACTGAAGACCTTGAACTAAAGGAACTGGAGTCATAGCTCCAGGAGGCAAAGCAACAAGCAGAAATAGTACAGGCACAGTTGAAGATCTTGTCAGCAGTTGAAAGGATGAAATGATCGCAGGAACAACACACTGCTCAACAACAGGTTCACACCATACATAGGAAAGTCATGGAAGTGACTCAAAGGATCCAACTAGTCCAGGACGAAGCATACCAACTATTTGAGGAGATTGAAGGCTGGGGAGAATAGCTAAAACAAGTCTTCACTGCAATCGAACAATGCTTAGAGGGACCTGTCAACGAAGCAGTTATCCAAGAGTTCACCAAACAGGAGGCCTTGGCGTAGCAACAGATCAAAGCAGATCGAGCCAAGATCAAGGCTTTTGAAGTAGAGCTACCCAGACTAGAGTGACTTGAGACAAGTCACAGGTGAGTCTTGGGGGCCTATTGGTCCTTAACCAAGTTTTAAGGATCCTTCATCATGCTTAACCTATTTTGGACTTCGACAGGATGTCGAAGGTGGAGCAAAAGTTGAAGCAGAGATCATGAGATCTCGACCCCTTTTTTAGAGATTTTTTGGTTTTGGGCTTATGTAACAGGTATGGGGATGTCAACCCATAGGTTTACCCATGTTTAGGCCCATTTTGTAATGTATAAATAGAAATCTAGGCGATGTAAGTAAGAGTGTGCAAGTGTGTGATACCAAGTGCTAAGTGCAGGTGATAGTTGTACATGCTTTGTACATGATCTGTGATACTTGCAAGTCTATGTGCAAGTGTCTGTAAGAGATTGAGTAGAATCTTTGTGCCATAATGTAGCTCGGGGAAGGAGAATCTGGCGAATGCACATAGATCTCTTGTCCTATGTGAAGTAGGATTTTGTGGCTATGTGCATATAAGAATATTGACAGAAGATAATAAAAAATATGAAGAGTTGGTGGACGTAGCCCCGGGATGGGGGTGAACCATGTATATCTTGTGTTATGGTTGCTTTGTGCAGTATGGTTGTTTCATTGTTTTAATGCTTAGTACATTGACACATGCTTAGATGAATCTAATGTGATAGATTAGTGCTGAATAATATGAATGAGTTCTATATATAACCTATGTGAATGTGCTTAGTGCTCGAATATAGTAGATCTAGGTGAATACTACGATGCTCTGTGATTAGGGTTTTTACTGCGAAGTAGATATTGGTTAAATATTGATGAACTATAACTACTAAGTTCTTTGATAGAATATTGTAATCATAGATCTGTGTCCCAGCTAAGGTTGTAGACATTGGAGTCCTGCAACAACCCATGCCTCTACCTTGAATGAGACTTCATCTACTTTCCAGGTGTTGTCGAAAGGGCCAATAGTTAGGGTTTTGTTGGTGTAGTATTGAGCGTTGAACCCTGGGTCTGCCCCTGCACCAACATGAACTAATGTCCAAAACATCCTTTTGGATTGGCGAGTCCATAATGTATTTTATTTTCTCAGGGTCCACAACTATTTATTCTTTGGAAACTATGTGCCCTAAATATTGAATTTATCCTTGTAAAAATCACATTTACTGAATTTAGCATATAGATTTTTCTCTCTCAAAATTTGTACAACTATTCTTAAGTGTTCTTCATGCTCTTATTCGTTATTTGAATATATTAGTATATCGTCGATAAAGACAATTAAAATTTTGTCTAAGTATTTTATTAGGATACTATTCATTAGACACGTTAATGAGGCTTGGGTGTTTGTTAACCAAAAGGTTTTCACTACAAACTCGTAATGTCCATATCTCATTCTAAAAGTTGTTTTATATATAGCCTCGTATTTAATTTTTACTTGATTATATCCAGCTTGTAAATCAATTTTTGAAAATATCGTTTCTCCACATACTTGATTGAATAGATCATCAATGCATGGTAAAGGACATCTATTCTTAATTTTCATTTTATTAAGTTGTCGATAGTCTATACATAGTCGTAAGATTTTGTCTTTCTTCCTAACAAATAGTATTGGTGCTCCCCAAGAAGATACACTTGGTTGAATACAATTTTTTTCTTACAATTCTTGAAGTTGATATTTCAATTCATTAAGTTCCAAGATATTCATCTGATATGGAGCCTTTGAGGCTATCAATACTTTAGGTAATAAGTCTAGGGATAATTCTATCTCTCTCTTAGTAGGTAATCCATGAATTTCTTGAAATACATCTTGTAATTTCTGCAACATAGGGTGATTTTCTATATCCATTTTACTTTTTTTTTTTCATTATCTATTACATGAACAAAAAATACTTTGCATCCCTCGTGAACACATATTTTAATCTGTAGAGCTAAGATCTTCCTAATACTAATGGTTCTCGGTATTCCTTTGATATAAATAGTGTTACCATTGTCATCTATGTAAGTAAATGTTTTATCATAGCAGTTTAGAATTACCTTATATTTCTCTAAGAAGTCCATACTGATTAATACATCTTATGACCCTAGTTTCAAAATATTCAAATGTGCTTGAGTTTTAAATATATTCATGCTAATTTTACATCCTTTAACAACGTTTGTAATTTTCCTTTTTGTTCATGTAGCAAGTTGTACTAACCATGCCTTTTCAAATTTTTCTTTCCATAACTTACACATCTCTACTATCTTAGGTGAAACAAAACTTATAATAGCACATGGATCAATCAAGATACAAATTGGTTGTCTATTTAACATACCTTCTACTTCCACAATGGAAGCCTGATGATATACTTGTTTGTTCTTCAAGGTTGCAATAATATTTGGGTTACCCCTTGATATTTCAATAATTGTAGTAGCTTCTTGAACTATATATATATTGATGTCATTTTTCATTCTGCGAGGACAATCCTTGAAATAATTTGGTTCAACACACTCCCAATACTTTACTAGTTTTTTTTGGATAGTTTTTTTATTATAAAAAGTTGTTGGTTTTGCATTTTTTTTATTAGATGAGTTATAAGGCTTATTATTTATGTAGATATTTCCATGAAACCATTTTTCAAAATTCTTATTTAAAAACTTTCCTTCGTGGATCAACCATTTCCACCTTCTTTCCCTTCTAGTTTTTAGTATTTTAATTTCTGGTTTTATATTGTTCAAAACATAATTTAGCCTTAAACATAGCTTCCTCTAAAGTCTTAGGATTGTCAAATTCAATCCTTTCTTTGTATGAAGTAGGTAGGAAACTCAAGAAGCATTGTATATATATTTTTTTCATCCACAATATATGGTACATAGAGTAATACTATTATAACCCTAAATTGCACCATACGTGTATACCTGGCATCAAGCCCTCTTACTTGCTATTTTTTCCAAGCCATTACTGAGCAAATCTTCTTAAAAACACTTTTTTTGAAGATGAACATACCCTACACCATTACTTCCCCTGTATGTATGCTAGATGCACCATTAGTTCCCACGTATGTATGCTAGATACACCATTACAGCTCGAGTATACTCACAAAAGTTGCAAAAGATAAAAAGTTGCAAGGAATTTGTTGAGATTACGGGTTATTGGGTAGTTTCCCAACTGTCCCATTTCTTATATCCCGTCACCCAACCGAATAAACATCCTTTTTTCATATAAAAGGAGGTGTTGGGGTATCATTCCAGACCCAAGAATAAGAATAGTGAAACTCTTCTTGTTTCACATCCCCTCCTTTCCCCAAGAATTTGTAGCCACCTTGTGGTATTTGTACCAAAGTTTCTGATGCAGGAGCATCTCTCGAGACAAGTGAGCCAACACGGAATGCAAGTGGACAACTGGGACACACCAACACAAGTTTTAAATTTTCCCTTGAAGATTGATGTGCCAAATATAAATGAGATCATTTATTGAAGGCGCCTTGGTAAAATGTAATTAGACCTTGAGTGCTCCTCTCTCATCTGAAGTAGACAGAGGCATTTATAGTAATAAATGTAGGTAGATAGAATTTAATATTAGATTAGACAATTTTAGAAGAAAGAGGGAAAACGGATATAGACACCCTCATTGTGCATTGTAACATAATTCTGGATAGTTAGAAGAATTCTGAGCATTGAGAAGAGAAGCAGAGAGCTGTGCAGAAACACCCATGTATAGTTATTTGGATTAATAGAAGAGTTTAATTCAAATTCATGGAGTTGTGTTTATTATCTGTGTATGTGTGTTGAATGATATGCTCATGAGTATTTACTTCCTGTTATGCATTTGTTGTTATGTTGTGTATTTGATTTCATGTGTTGAGATTGAAGTCTGAGAGGAAGTGGAATGAGTTTCAATTGTTTCTCTATCTGAGCAAGGATTCTTGGAAGGAGTGCAGTTGAAGTTGTCTGCAAGGAGTGCGTTGACAGAAGGCTTGGATAGTCTAACTCTTGTTCTCATTCACCCAGAAGAGAAATTGGGTTATACGAGCTGTGCAAGGAGTG
Source organism: Picea mariana (assembly GCA_032191745.1). Lineage (NCBI taxonomy): Eukaryota > Viridiplantae > Streptophyta > Pinopsida > Pinales > Pinaceae > Picea > Picea mariana. The sequence continues at coordinate 213,246 of JASDQU010101260.1, read as the reverse complement.
CACAGGATAAGGAGAGTCTTAGTTGTGAAACTGAGTGAAGTATTGAAGGACTGCTGCTGCAGGTGTGCGCAGAGTCGCAAGAACTCAACACTAGAAGTGTTTGAGAACTACCGTAAGGAGTGCGTGCAAGGACCCTCTTAGAGGTTGAGGGTGTGAGAAAGCTCAAAAGGAATAAGGCTTTCAAGTTCATTGAAGAGAAGCACAAGGAGTTTGTGCCATGGAGTGTTTGAACAGGCGCTGTAAAGTTACACGCAGGACAACCAAATTTCATAAAGAAATACTGGGTTCACTCGTAGAAGATATCCGAGAAGAAGATAGAAGGTTAAGATCTTGTGGAGAAGATTGGCAAAATCCTGTCAGCCGTTGGATCTAACAAAGAAGCGAGGAGGTTACGATCATGTTCTAAGTTCAATCTCTAGGGGTCGTGAGCCATTGGATCATGGGTCAGTTTCCCATCAACCGTCAGATCTGACAGGAGCTGCACAAGAGTTACCATTGGGATTCGAAGGATCAGAAGTCCCGTGGTCGAATGTTTTTCGACATTTGAAACCCCAAAGTTTCGGGAAGATCTGGGTCATCCATCAGTTGGAAACGTGGCGGAGATTGAGGCACCAGGAGCTGGGGAAATCAAAAGTCCCGTGGATAGGAGGTCGGGGAAGCCCATAGTGAAAACCCTGGCATAATCTGAGCCATCCGTTCAGGAAAATAGGTGTCAGGAATCCAACGAGAATCAGGAATCGACGTATCAGGGTTCCCGAGGACAAGAAAGTTGGGACATTACAAGTCTCGAAACCCCAGAGAAATTAGGGCCATCCATCAGAGAGGATGCGTGGAAGAAATCGACGCCATCGAGGAAAGTCCCGACAAGGAGGACATCCATCGGTGTTTGGTTCATCGGGATATCGAGGATCTCGGTGACAAAGTGTTTATGCACTTTGGTTTTGCAAAGACCGAAACCCAAATAGGGAGGAAGGTTACACCGTGCGGCCATTTGTCAGCACATCGAAAAGGAGGGAAGTGCCATTGGGATAGCCATCTATCAGTATAGCGGCGAATCAGGATTCAGAGAATCGAGAATCCCGTGGGAAGTGTTTTTCAACATTTGGAACCCCGTAGCCCCGACGAAGGATAAGAATGTGGTCACGGGGTAAGATTCATATGAGTCAGAAGACTAGCCATGAGAGCCAGTGTGTAAAGGGAGCGTCGGGACTCGAGGGATCGCGAATCCTGAGGGTGAGTGCAATTTGGCATTAGAAATCCCGAAACCATGATGGGAGTTATGATTGTGGTCATATAGAAGTGATCACGTGGACCATGAACCTATATCCAGGAGGGCTAATGGGAAATTAAGAGCATCAGGATTTTGATGCCAAAAAAACCCCGACGTGGAGGAACATAAGGTTGTGGTCTTGTGGAAGATGGTCGTGTGGGACTAGAGGCTTAGCCCGAGGGCTCAGGCAACAAAGGAGCATATCGAGGATCGAGGATCAGCAAACCAAATTGTTTAGATATTGCAAATGCCAAAATCCCAATAGGAGGAACCTCGATAACAAAAAGGCCAGTGTTGATTTCTCGATAGAACAAAGGGAGATCTCGTGAAGATTTTTCTGTGGGAGGAAAATTTCCTGATAGGGAAAAAGAAGAACCTTTCAGTTCTTTGGGCCGAGGAAGGAGGAAAAGATCTTGTGAGCAGATGTGCCCTGGGTGGCATGCCTGCATCAAGTACTCCCTCACTTGAAAATTTGTATGGGCTCCTGTCCATGAGCTCCTGCACAGTCTGTCCATGCTTCAGAATCTCTTCTTCAGTTTCCCAGCTGGCATCTTCAACTGGATGACCCTTCCACTTGACCAAATATTCAAAGTATTCTTTCCTTCTAGTCTTCTTACCCACTTGTTTATCCAGTATCTGCTCCATTTGTGGCTTTTCTGGAACTAGCATCTACTTTTTCCACTGAACTGCTAGTTGTTCACTTTCTATTCCTGCTTCCTCATCTTTATATGGGTATAAATCCGAGACATTGAATATCGGAGATATTTTGATCCCATCTAGTAATTCAATCTCATAAGCATTCTCTCCCATTTTCTTCAAGACCTTGCATGGTCCAATTTTCTTCATTTTCAATTTATTGTATGTTCCTGTTAGGAACCTTTCTTTCCTCAAGTGCACCAGAACCAAGTCACCAACCTCAAACTGAAGTTGTCTCCTATGTTGATTGGCTCTACATTTATATTCTTGGCTTGATTTCAGCAACCGCTCCTTTACCTGGCTGTGAAGTTCTTTCATTGCCTCAACAAATTCTTCTGCACTAGCGCTCCTAGTCACAGTCTACTCCGAATCCCTTAATTCAAAAACTCCTCTCGGCTGCGTGCCATATACAATCTGGAATGGACTCTGGCCTGTACTCCTATTCACTAAGTCATTATAAGCAAACTTTGTCTGCGACAATGTATTGTCCCAACTGTTGTGGTGCTCTGCCACCAGGCTCCTCAGCAAGTCTCCCAGACTTCTGTTCACCACTTTTGTCTGTCCATCCGTTTGAGGATGATAAGCTGAAATAAACAATAAGTTAGTCCCCAAATTCTTCCATAATGTCCTCCAAAAGTGTCCTAATAACTTTGTGTCTCTTTCCGAAACAATACTCCTTGGTAAGCCGTGAAGTCGAACAACTTCTTTGAAAAACAAGTTCGCGATGTGTGTCGCGTCACTAGTTTTCTGACATGGGATAAAATGTGCCATCTTGGAAAATCTATCCACTATCACAAAAATTGAATCAAATCCTCTTTGCATCCTTGGCAATCCCAATATTAAATCCATGCTAATTTCATCTCACGGCTTCTCAGGTATGGGCAATGGTTGATAAAAACCTGCATTCTGCTTCCTCCCCTTTGAATGCTGGCAAATTTCGCATCTGTCTACATACCTCTTGACCTCTGCTCACATCCCTGGCCAAAAGTATGACTCGCTCAGCTTTGCAATTGTCTTGTCATGACCAAAATGTCCTGCCAATCCTCCGTTGTGTTTCTCCTTCAGAAGATTCTCCCTCATGGAGCAATTTGGAATGCACAATTGATTGCCTCTAAACAATAATCCATCTTGGATCATATAGTCTATCCAAGGGCTTCTATCTCTGAGAACTGGGTTCTTAGCTGCTTCATACGCCTCCTTAAAGTTTGAATCATCTGCGTACATGTCTCTGAGATCATCAAAGCCTAACATCTGGACTTTGAACTCCTGCAACAACAAACACTTCCTTCTCAAAGCATCAACAACTTTGTTAGCAGTACCAGAAATATGTTTAATCACAAATGTGAAATTCTGCATGTATTCAACCCATTTAACATGCCTCTGATTCAAATTTTCCTATTGAGTCACAAACTGCAACGCATGGTTATCACTATATAAAACAAATTCCTTTGGAATCAAATAGTGTCTCCATTTCTTCAATGCCTGTATGATGGCATAGAATTCCTTATCATACGTGGAATAATTTTCTTTTGCCTCATTCAACTTCTTGTTGAAATATGCGATTGGTCTGTCCTCCTAACTCAAGACCGCTCCTATTGCAAACCCGCTTGCATCACATTTTACCTGAAATGTCTTCTGAAAATCCGACAACACCAGAATTGGTTGTTCCGTAATCTTTTGTTTCAACAAATTGAAACTCTTCTCAGCCTCTTCTGTCCAGTGAAAAGATTTATGTCTTTTCTTCACTGTATCCATCATCGCTGCGCTAATCCCACTGAAATTTCTGATGAAATTCCGGTAGAAACTAGCCAATCCATGAAAACTTCTCACCTCAAATATGTTCCTTGGTGATGGCCAATTCCTGATTACCTCCACCTTATCTGGATCCATCCTCAACTCATTTTTTGAAATAACAAACCCCAAATAAATGAGTTTTGTCTTCATGAATGAGGACTTCTTCATGTTAATCAACAACTTCTCCTACTGTAGTTTCTTCATCACGATGGCCAAATGCTTCAGATTTTCATCCTTCGTCTTGCTGAAAACCAATATGTCATCCAGATACACGATGACAAATTTCTCGATGAAATCCTTCAGAACATCATTCATCAACCTCATAAAGGTACTTGGCGCATTTGTCAAGCCAAACTGCATGATAAGCCATTCATACAAACCTTCGTTTGTCTTGAATGTTGTTTTCCATTCATCACCTTCTCTCATATGAATCTGGTGATACTCACTCTTCAAATCAATCTTTGAAAAAAAATTTTCTCCACTTAAGCAATCCATCAAATCATCCATTCTTGGCAATGGGAATCTATACCTGATAGTTATCTTGTTAATGTCTCTTGAATCAGTGCACATCCTCCAGCCTTCGTCTTTCTTCGGACTGAGTACTATCGGAACAACACATGGACTCAAGCTTTCCCTGACCAAACGTTTGTCCAACAACTCCTGGACTTGTCTTTTAACCTCCTCATTCTCTTGTGGCGTCAATCTGTATGTGACTTTGTTTGGAAAACTGGCTCCTGGTATGAGATCAATATGATGACTCACACTTCTCATCAGTGGCAATGAACAAGGTAATTCGTCCACTACTATATCAGTGAACTCTTCCAGTAGTCCCTGAACTTCTTCTGGAAAATCATCCACTCTTGTGCTAGTTAGAACAATTCTCAGTTTTCTGACCACAAAGAATTGTGGATCCTCCTTCTTATTAACTTCTGTAAGATGTTCCTTCCCACTCATGAGAAGTACTCTGTTGCCTACTTTTAGCTTCACCTCTTTATCCTCAATTGGATGCAACATATGGGTTCTCCCATTCTTCTCCAGGGTGTATGTGTTCATCCTCCCATCATGAACCACATTTCTATCGTATTGCCATGGTCTACCTAGTAATATATGACAAACATCCATAGGAATAACATCACATAAAATCTTTGTTGGCAAATTCAGTTAATAGACAGCGAACGCAATGCTTGTCATTGATGGCAACAGTGAAGATGACAGACAAATAGAAGACAAGTTCAGAGAGGTGAATGATCGAAAGCAGTGAATGATCGAAGGCAGTGAATGAGTGAAAGGTTGAAGAAGAATGTCTGATCGTTGAAGAGGGAGACAGATCTCAGCTGTCAGATTCGAGCGCAGCGTCGGACCACCATTGGATCGAAGAGAACCTGCACGGTCTTTAAAATACAAGGAGAAGCATGTGTAATCACAATATGCAAATTCGCGATGAAATCTAAGCCGTTAGATCAAACTTTGATCTATACCATCAATTCCAGTCACTGTCGGAGTATTGGGGATCGGGACTTTGAAATGTCAAAATCACTTGACAACAAGAACCCTGAAATTGTGATATGCGATTTCGCGATTTAATCGCAGCCATTAATATAAGAAGTGATCTGGACCATTGATTTAACTCCTTATCAGAGTTTTGTGGATCGGGATTTGGAAGTGAAAAGAACATTCACCACAAGAATGTCGATTTCGCGATATGCGATATCGCGATGCAATCGCAGCCATTGAATCGAGAATGAATCTAGACTGTTGATTATGGCTCGTATCGGAGTTTTGGGGATCACGACTTGGAGAGGCAAAGAAACCAATGCATCAAGAATGTTGATTTCATGATATGCGATATCGCGACTCAATCGTAGTCGTTGAGTTAAGATCATACCTGGACCGTTGATCACAGCCCATATCGGAGTTTCGTGAATCACGATTTCAAAAGGAAAAGAAACAAATGCAACACGAACCCTGATTTCGCGACATGCGATATCACGATTCAATCGTAGCCGTCAAGTCAATATTAGATATGGACCGTTGATCAAACTCCACATCGGAGTTTCGTGAATCGCGACATAGAGAGGCAAAGAACATAATGCAACAGAAATGTCGATTTCGCGAGATGCGAAATTGCGATTTAATCACAGGCATTGAATAAAGAAGTGATCTGGACCATTGATCTGACTTCTTCATGAAGTTTCGGGGATCGAGATTTGTAAGTGACAAAAACTTTGAATGCCAAGAGTGCCAAAATCGCGATGTGTGAAATCTCGATTGGATTTGAACCGTCGGATCAAGTATTGATCAGAAGATTACTGTTCTCTCTCATAAGTTAACTCCTTAGTTTGGAATCTGTTAGCAAAACAGACTCATGATTACCAATTAGTTGTCGATCAGTTGGCATTTTAGTTGTCTTTCTTTTGCCTAAGGAAATGCGAAGTGGAACCGCCATGTGGGAGAGTATAAAAGAAAATGAGACAGACTGTATTTGGGAGCTGTCATGGAGGAAAAATGAATAAACAGTAAGAAAAAGAAAATGAGCAGGGGTGTAGCATGAAATGGAGAAAATGTGCAGAGTGAGATGAAATGCAAAGTAGAAGCAG
>JASDQU010101260.1:192018-206242 GCA_032191745.1 Picea mariana | reverse complement strand
TGGTTGTACTAATGAATCATCCGTCCAGTGGTTTGCTAATTCTATGCAAACAGAATTTGAAATGTCCATGATAGGGGAACTGTCATATTTTCTTGGCTTACAAGTAAAACAAAGCTCTGTAGGAATTTTTCTTTCTCAAGAAAAATATTTGAAAGAGATATTGAAGAAATTTCAGATGGAATATTCCTCTATAGTTAGCACACCTATGGTGGTTGGTTGCAAGATGAGAAAAGATGATATCTCACCTGATGTTGATCAAAGGACATATCGTTCAATGATAGGCAGTCTTCTGTACATCACAGCATCTCATCCTAATATAATGCAAGCTGTTGGAATGGTAGGTCGTTTTCAGTATGCTCCTAAAAAAAGTCACTTGGTAGCTGTCAAAAGAATATTCAAATATCTGAAGGGAACAATGACATATGGACTGTGGTACCCTAGAAATCAGAATTTTCAGTTAATTGCTTATTCAGATGCCAACTGGGCAAACTATGTTGATGAGAGAAAAAGCACCAGTGGAGGAGCATTTTTTTTGGGTGACTCATTAGTTGCATGGCTTAGTAAGAAGCAAGGATCTATTTCACTATCCACTACAGAGGCATAATACATTGCTACTGCTACTTGCTGCACACAAATCTTATGGATGATACAAACTCTTACAGATCTGAAGATAACTTACACTGATCCTATTCCAATTCATTGTGACAACACTAGTACCATTAGTGTCTCCAAGAATCCTTTTCTTCATTCCAAGACTAAGCATATTCCAATCAAGTACCATTTTCTCAGAGAACAAGTTACAAACAGAATTGTTCAACTGAACTATATACCTTCTACAGAACAGATTGCTAATATCTTTACTAAACCATTAGTAGCAACCCCTTTTGGATATCTTTGTCAAAAGTTGGGGGTTATAATCTATTGTGTCTAATATGTGCACCTGGTCTGGGGGAGTGCTTATTAAATATATGGTGTATTTCCAAGATGCTTATAGTTGACAGGGGGAGTATGTTTTTATAACAGATCAAGAGAAGAATGGTTCTTCTTTGACATTGATGTCAAAGGGGGAGAAAAGGGCAGGTGATAAGATCTGAATACATGTGGGTGATACATGTGGATTCTTGTGTTTCCATCAATGCCAAAGGGGGAGATTGTTGGAAAATTCAGTTAACAGACAGCGAACACAATGCTTGTCATTGATGGCAACAGTGAAGATGACAAGAAAACAAAAGACAAGTTCAGAGAGGTGAATGATCGAAAGCAGTGAATGATCGAAGGCAGTGAATGAGTGAAAGGTTGAAGAAGAATCTATGATCTTTGGAGAGGGAGATAGATCTCAGCCGTCAGATCCGAGCACAGCGTCCGACCACCGTTGGATCGAAGAGAACCTGCATGGTCTTTAAACTACAAGGAGAAGCGAGTGTAATCACAATATGCAAATTCGCGATGAAATCTGAGCCGTCAGATCAAACTTTGTTCTGGACCATCAATTCTAGTCACTGTCGGAGTATCGGGGATCAAGACTTTGAAATGTCAAAATCACTTGACAACAAGAACCCTGAAATCACCATATGAAATTTTGGGATTTAATCGCAGCCATTAAGATAAGAAGTGATCAGAGTTTCGTGGATCAGGATTTGGAAGTGACAATAACATTCACCAAAAGAATGCCGATTTTGCGATATGCGATATCGCAATGCAATCGTGGCCATTGAATCGAGAATGAATCTAGACTATCGATTATGGCTCGTATCGGAGTTTTGGGGATCACGACTTGGAGAGGCAAAGAAACCAATGCATCAAGAATGTCGATTTCGCGATATGCGATATCGCGACTCAATCGTATCCATTGAGTCAAGATCATACCTGGACTGTTGATCACAGCCCGCATCGGAGTTTCGTGAATCACGATTTCAAAAGGAAAAGAAACAAATGCAACAAGAACCCCGATTTCGTGATATGCGATATCGCAATTCAATTACAGCCATCAAGTCAATATTAGATCTAGACCATTGATCAAACTCCACATCGGAGTTTCACGAATCGCGACATAGAGAGGCAAATAACACAATGCAACAGGAATGCCGATTTTGCGATATGCGAAATCACGATTTAATCACAGGCGTTGAATAAAGAAGTGATCTGGACCATTGATCTGACTTCTTCATGGAGTTTCAGGGATCAGGATTTGTAAGTGACAAAAAATCTGAACGCCAAGAGTGCCGAAATCACGATGTGTGAAATCTTGATTGGATCTGAATTGTCAGATCAAGTATTGATCGGAAAGTTACTGTTCTCTCTCATAAGTTAACTCCTTAGTTTGGAATCTGTTAGCAAAACAGACTCATGATTACCAATTAGTTGTCGATCAGTTGGCGTTTCAGTTGCCTGGATAGTTGTCTTTCTTTTGCCTAAGGAAATGCGAAGTGGAACCGCCGTGTGGGAGAGAATAAAAGAAAATGAGACAGACTGTCTGTGGGAGCTGTCATGGAGGGAAAATGAATAAACAGTAAGAAAAAGAAAATGAGTAGGGGTGTAGCATGAGATGGAGAAAATGTGCAGAGTGAGATGAAACGTAAAGTAGAAGCAGAGAAGAATGACAGACAGAGCAGAAGTAGGGCCGAATGACAGAAAAATTTGATGCAGAGCAGACCGGTTAATCAAACAGAAGAAGAGAAGAATTGCAAAAAAGAAGACAAAAGACCAGATTTATAAAGAAGGAAAGATAGGTAAGAATTGACATATCTGCATAAGTTGTCTGTGTATTTATTATTTAATATTTCAGGGAGGTTGGGAGGTTCTTGGGAGGATTGTTTTCCTTAGAGGTTCAAGTGGGAGCTTGAACACAGGAAGTTGTAGATTCCATCTGGTTGTAGCCAGAGAAACAAGGGTGGTAGGGTGGTGCTAGGGAGAACAAGTGTTCTATGTTATATAGGTTGAATCTTGTGTAACGGGAAGTTGGTGCTTCCATCCAGTTGGTGNATTGTAAATGATGTACAGAACTGAAAAAGACTACCTATCATTTCGAAGAAGAAGAGGTTTTCTCCCTTTATGGGTTTCCTCGTGAAAATCTATCTCTGTGTGTACTTTATGTGTGACTGATGGTATTTACTTTTACTGTCCATATGTTGTATATTGTTGATAATCACTTGAAGGAAGATTAATAATATTTAAAAGGTATAAAATTGTTTAATCTCATAAACAACTAATTCACCCCCCTCCCTCTCAGTTGTTTTAGTATTTCCAACAATCTTATCATTATATCCTCCTATCTTAATGTCAACTAAGCACTGTTTAGTGACATTTACCTGATATCCCTTCTGTAGCCATGAAAATTTTTATGGATTCGAGTGATCAGTTTTCTCCAGCTCTAGCTTCTCTACCATCTCAGTTGAAACGATATTATCTGTGCTTCCGCTGTCCACAATGACCTTGCACACTCTATCCTTGGTCTTGCAAGCAGTCCTAAAAAGACTGTTCCTTTGCACTGAATTCTCCATCTCCTTCTTTGGTGTCAAAAGGAATTTTCACATTACCAATGATGTTCTTCCTTTAGCATATTCTGCCTCAACATCTCGCCTCTGTGCCTTGGTGATGTGAGTCTCTCCAGTGCCCATTCTTTCCACATGTGAAGCATGTAATTACTCCACCTCTTCCTCTTCCTCTACCTCTGGTATGAGGAAAAGTGTTTTTATCAGCATATCCTCCTCTCTGCTCAGTATGTTGTTCTCTTTGCTCAGCATATCTCCCTCATTGTGAACCTCCACCTCTCTCTGTTTGAGTCTGAGTTTTCTTCCAGTCGTCCTTGGGCTTTTGAGTTCTTTCCTGGGAAACTAATTTGCCTCTGGGCTGACTTCTGCCTCGACCTCTTTGACTCTGTTTTCGGCCAAGATTCTCTTCCACTTTCAAAGCCATTTGATAAGAATCCTCTACCATTCGGATGGTTTCCATGCTCATTTCATCCTGAATCTCATACCTCAGGCCATTCATATACCTGACAACTTTCTCATCATCACTTTCGCGATGACCTGCCCTGATGTTCAGTCGATAGATTTCCTCTGTATACTCTTTTACTTTCATTAGATTCTACCTCAGGTTTTGCATTCTCCTGAACAAAGAAATTTGATAGTCCCTGGGGATGAATTTTTCCTTCATCTTTCCAATCATCCCGTCCTAGCTCTTAATTTTCTGCTTGCCTTGGCAATGCCTGTCTGCTTGCAGTTCATGCCACCACAAAGCTGCATGTCCCTTTAATATCATGATGGCATGCCTGACCTTCTTGTCCTCTTCGATATCTTCATAATCAAAGTAAGTGTCTAGATCTCTAATCCAATCTAGAAGCTCTTCTACATCCATATTTCCCTCATAAACTGGAACGTCCATTTTCACCTTTGCACCCATTCTTGCAATAGCTTTAAGTAAGCATTTAGTTGCTGCATCCTCCACTGGGATTTCTTCTTCTCCATGTCCAACATCATCTTCATTTTCGGACTCACTGATATCTCCTACATCATCTTTGTGCCTTTGTGATGTATCCATGTCCTCCATTCTGGCACGAAGATTACGCATTTCTCTCTCCATGTCAGGATTCTGCACTTGCCTACCTCTTTCTCTGGACATTTCCCTTTCCTCCTCTAGATTGGGTGATTGTCTACCCCTTCTCCTTGGTGGCATGGTGAATTCTCCCTTTTCTCTACTACGGAAAGCAAAGAAGCTTATCTACGCTATGATACCACTTGACGCAAGTGCGCCACCCAGGGCACGTCTGCTCACAGGATCTTTTCCTCCTTCCTCGGCCCGAAGAACTGAAAGGTTCTTCTTTTTCCCTATCGGGAAATTTTCCTACCACAGAAAATGCTTCATGAGATCTCCCTTTTCTCTATCAGGAAATCAACACTGGCCTTTTTGTTATCAGGGTTCCTCCTATCAGGATTTTGGCATTTGCAATGTCCAAACAATTTGGTTTGCTGATCCCGATCCCTGATATGCTCCTTTGTTTCCTGATCCCTCGGGCTAAGCCTCTAGTCCCACGTGACTGTCTTCCACAAAGACCAAAACCTTATGTTTCTCCATGTCAGGGTTTTTTTGGCATCAAAATCTTGATGCTCTTAATTTCCCATTAACCCTCCTGGCTATAGGTTCCTGGTCCATGTGATCACTTCTATATGACCGCAGTCATAACTCCCGTCAGGGTTTCGGGATTTCTAATGCCAAATTTCACTCACCCTCAGGATTCGCGATCCCTCAAGTCCCGATGCACCCTTTACAAACTAGCTCTCATGGATAGGCTCCTGACTCATATGACTCTTACCCTGTGACCACAGTCTTATCCCTCATCGGGGCTACAAGATTCCAAATGTTGAAAAACACTTTCCCACAGGATTCCTGATTCTCCGAATCCCGATTCGTCACTATACTAATGAATGGCTATCCCAATGGCACTTCCCTCCTTTCTGACATGATGACAACTGGCCACACAGTGTCACCTTCCTCCCTGTCAGGGTTTCGGTCTTCGTGAAACCAAAGTGCATAAACACTTTGTCGCCGGGATCCCCGATATCCCGATGAACCAAACACCAATGGACATCCTCCTTGTCAGGACTTTCCCCGATGGTGCCGATTTCTTCCACGTGTCCTCTCTGATGGATGGTCCTGATTTCTCCAGGTTTTTGAGACTTGTAATGTCCCAACTTTATTGTCCTCAGGAACCCCGATACGTCGATTCTCGATTCTCTCTGAATTCATGACACCTGTTTTCCCGAACGGATGGCTCAGATTTCACTATGGGCTTCCCNGTCCTCTCTGATGGATGGTCCTGATTTCTCCAGGGTTTTGAGACTTGTAATGTCCCAACTTTATTGTCCTCAGGAACCCCGATACGTCGATTCTCGATTCTCTCTGAATTCATGACACCTGTTTTCCCGAACGGATGGCTCAGATTTCACTATGGGCTTCCCCGACTTCCTATCCATGGGACTTCTGATTTTCCAGGTTCCTGGTGCCTCGATCTCCACCACGTGTCCAACTGACGGACGACCCAGATCTTCCCAGAACTTTGAGGTTTCAAATGTCGAAAAACATTCGACCACGGGACTTCCAATCCTTCGAATCCTGATGGTAACTCTCATGTAGCTCCTATTAGATCCGACGATTGACGGAAAACTGAACCACGATCCAATGGCTCACGACCCCTGGAGCTTGAAATCCCAATGCATTCGCAACCTCCTTGCTTCTTTGGTAGATCCAATGGCTGACGGGATTTGTCCAATCTTCTCCACAAGATCTTAACTGTCTATATTCTTCTTGGATATCTTCTATAAGTGAACCCAATACTTCTTTATGAAAGCTGGTTCTCCTGCGTGTAACTTTACAGTGCCTGTTCAAACACTCCATGGCACAGAATCCTTGTGATTCTCTTCAATGAACTTGAAAGCCTTATTCCTTCTGAGCTTTCTCACACCCTCAACCTCTAAGAGGGTCCTTGCACGCACTCCTTGCGACAGTTCTCAAACACTTCCAGTGTTGAGTTCTTGCGACTCTGCGCACACCTGTAGCATCGGTCTTTCAATACTTCACTTAGTTTCACAACTGAGACTCTCCTTAGCATGTGCACTCCTTGCATGGCTCGTATAACCCAATTTCTCTTCTGGGTGAATGAGAACAAGAGTTAGACTATCCAAGCCTTCTGTCAACGCACTCCTTGCAGAAAACTTCAACTGCACTCCTTCCAGGAATCCTTGCTTAGATAGAGAAACAATTGAAACTCATTCCACTTCCTCTTAGACTTCAATATCAACACATGAAATCAAATACACAACATAACAAAAAATGCATAACAGGAAGTAAATACTCATGAGCATATCATTCAACACACATACACAAAGAATAAACACAACTCCATGAATTTGAATTAAACTCTTCTATTAATCCAAATAACTGTACATGGGTGTTTCTGCACAACTCTTTGCTTCTCTTATCAATGCTCAGAATTCTTCTAACTATCCAGAATTATGTTACAATGCACAATGAGGGTGTCTATATCTGTTTTCCCTCTTTCTTCTAAAACTGTCTAATCTAATATTAAATTCTATCTACCTACATTTATTAATATAAATGCCTCTGTCTACTTCAGACGAGAGCGGGGCACTCAAGGTCTGATTACATTTTACCAAGGCCCCTTCAATAAATGATCTCATTTATATTTGGCGCATCAATCTTCAAGGGAAAATTTAAAACTTGTGTTGGTGTGTGCCCAGTTGTCCACTTGCATTCCGTGCTGGCTCACTTGTCTCGGGAGATGCTCCTGCATCAATTTCCTATTCTTGCATTTTTCCTCCATCATAAGCCTATTCCATTCTCTATAGAGAGGTTGAGAGGAGAAAGATACGTGGAAGCGCAATTGGAGCTTGGTGAAGAGGATCGTGAACCAGTTTCGAGGAGTAGTTTACGATCTCATTGTAAGTAAACATTGTGATATCAATAAAAGGAATATTTTTTTTGTCCCAAACTATGATGTCTCAAATATTTGTGTTTTATTTATGCTTTATTCTAACATCTAACCCGTGATTTGTATGTGAGATGCATGTTTTTAGTTCCATGTTTATCTGTTTTTGAATGCATTCCAACCTTGGGAGGAGGCTTGTAGTCAGCGGAGATATCGAACGTGAAAGGATTGACACTAAATGCAGAGTAAAAGGTAAAGTTACCGGATCTTTTCACTTTGTATTTCATGCATAAATGTGGGGTATATTCGGGGTAGTTATAAAACATAGGAGACTTTTAGATGGTTAGATATACCTACATGTTGAACCCTAGTGTAGTCCATAGGGGGGATTTCCCACTATAGAAAAACTGGTGACCATACTGGGGATTCTTTTGCTTTTCATTTCTTCAGAAATGTTGGTGTCCCTTTGATGACCACTTTGTACATTCTCGGGTTGAATGTTGGACTACCAGTTTGGTTGGGTACCATTCCAAATGTCTCGAATGCTATTGATGCTTCTTAGTTAAGAACCTTATGTCAAGGGGATAATGTTGATGTTCCTTCGTCAACAAAGTCTTCTCCTCCTCCTTCTCCCACCTCTAGTTAAAGTAAAGTTATGTTGGCAGCCAATTAACATTTTTCCATTGTCTTATAATATGCCTACACCAATGTTTCACAAATATTGATTTTTCATCGCAATTTTCAAATGAATGACGCTTTTATTCTTTGCGCCTTTTTGCACACCTATCTTTGTTTTGTTTTCACGACTGTAAGCGTGAAAACTTAGTCCTTCAAAGTCACATTAGAATCATTGTTTGAACTGTTGTCATCCTTCTGATTGATATGCCCTTTGCGCTTACATCTCACTTATCATTTTACAACTGGCAAGATTCTTTGAGCAGTACTCATGCTTCGTATTTATGGTATGACTTGGCTTCATTAAGTGTGTAATGCATTGGTATTTGGATTGGCTTTTTATTTGACCTACTTAACCTTTGATTTCATAAGAAATATGGGTATTATGTTTAAATCTTTCATACATATCTTTTTAATATAATCCCTATGTTAATGTTTTCATAACTACTGGTTGGTTGATTATATGAATACACATTGGCGCATGGTTAATATTTGATTTTGGTTTCAATTGGAATGATTTATGGTTTTTAACTTTGGCACAATGTTGATTGCGCATTGGATTATACACTCACCATTGTTTTCATTGATCAACCAATTGATATATGGAATAGTGGATTGAAAAGCTATGATAACCGGTGGTTGTTCTTTGGCATAACTATTATGCATGGCAGAAATAACTACACTACCCTCACACACTTTGGCATTAACGCCTGCCTCCTTACCAGGTTACCCCTATTGATTTTTGAGCAAATTTCTGGGTTTTGAGTCTTGCATATACCTTGTCCAAACCCTACCTAGACCCCTGTCCATTGTATGATCTCTCCTAGCTCCTGTAGGGCAAATTCAAACCCCCTGGTGTGTAGAGTTAGTTTTGGTTTCATTATTTCCAGAGAAGACTGCCCCGTAATTGCCCCTAGAGTCACGTTTTTGCATGAGCGATTCTGGGCAAACGGATTTGAATTAGCTCAAACCGTTGAAAACCCTGAACCATTTTTAGCCCCTTTACCTTAATCGTAGGATATTGCTTCAGAAAGTGAGCCATTACAAAGATCTAGCTCTTGTTTTAGAGGTCATTTTTCAGATTTCCTCAATGGCTGAAGGGATTGTTTTGGTTCATGTGTTGAAATGTTTTCTCCAGACCTGGACCACAACATCTCTTTCACTCGCCCAGCCATGTGTCTTTTCATCTTGCTGAACCCTGGATTAATCCAAAGGGCATTCAACCAGTGTGCCAACAATTTTTTTTACATCTACAGGACAAAGAACTGTGCAGGCTTATCACTTAAATCTCAGGAGCTTACTGCTATATTCTTAACAGTGAGGGTGTATTACAGTCTTGTTTTGAAATATGATATACACTTTGTGGGTGATTGTAGCTAATCACAAGGGGGATAAAGTTATCCTCATGAAGTCTGTTGGCATTGTAGATGCTGGTCCATATGCTGTGTTTGAGATGGTCTTCAGACTTGAGAAGTCACAGAGATATGAATGGGATATATTGACTAGTGACCTAGAGCTGATTGAACGATTGGATGGACATAAAGATATTGTTTATGGAGCATATGACCCAAAGTATTTGACATGGTGGCATTCAAAAAGATATTTTTTTTTCTCACTCGACATTGGCAACGTGCTCAAGATGGCACATATACTATCTTGCAATATCCAACTATGCTCAAGCCGTGGCCTGTAAAGTCTGGTTGTCCACATATTAAGCTAAATCCTACTGTTTGGGAAATCAGGAAGGCAAGTCCAGGGAAACCACAAGGAACTCAGAGTTCTTTTGTGACTTAAACAATGGAAATAAATTCTTCGGGTTGGGGACGTTGGAAGAAGAGATATTTTGCCAAATTTGAAAAGACTTTTCCATATATCTTACTCTATGAAATAGCAGGTTTATGAGAATACTTTGGATCAAATCCTAGTCCTGAGCCATCGATGGGTACTGTGAATAAAAAAAATCAAAATATTTCAGATGTCAGTGGTGAATCTGAGGAATTCGAAACAAACGAGCACTTTTATGATGCGATTGTTCTTGAAAGTCCAATAGAAGAAGAAGATAGTGATGAGGATGAAAATTATCCTACAAAGGATGTTGGGCTGAAGTTCAAAAATGTTTATTGGGTGCTTATGAGAATGCGGCCTCCAGGTCGAGAGGCAAACATAGAACTAATGTTGAACGTTCCAACTATTGATATAGACACGAATCAATTTAAAGGCTCCTTACACCTTGGAAAGAGTAAGACTGATTTAGACTGCTGGCTGATCCTGGTAGCACTAGTTTCATGATTAGGAGCAAAACATATCTCAAGGATTACTCTAAGGTCCCGGGAGGAGATCCACTTTTGAAGCTCTTGGCTGTTGACTGGTTCAAGTCAAACAATAAAGTTCATAAGGTCGCAGTGCATCCCTAGTGTGTTTTTCAGACAGAAGTGGGAAAAAGTTTGCCATTCCTTCTTGTCATAAACTTACAGGTGCCCTCGTTTCGACAAATCAGGCGCTGCCTGAACAATGCACACTTCTAGGTAGCTAAGTGCGCTTTGTTTCTGTGGAACAATGATTATATTATAAATTTGATGTCACAACACCGATATGAAGTGGGAAATTTTTCTGATGAGGAATAGGCAAAACAGAGAAAGATAAAATCTATACTTAACAAAGTAACACCTCAAAACTTTAATAGACTTTTGTACAAGTCAAAGAAGTGAACATTCTTTCTGCACTTTGTCTTACTAGAGTAATATCTCAAATTTTTGACAAAGCCCTGATGGAGCCAAAATTTTGTGAAATGTATGCAAAATTTTGTGTCCAATTAGTTGCCGAATTGCCTGAATTTTATAAAGACAATGAAAAAGTTATATTCAAGAGAGAACTCCTGAACAAGTGTTAGGAAGAATTTGAAATGGATGAAATGGAACAGGCAGAAGATGATAGGAATGCGGGGGATAGTGATTTAAAAATTCCAGCGTAGGTTCCATGTAGAGGAAACAAAGGCAATACACACACAAAAGAAGCACGAAATGACATGGCAATATTTGGAAGCAGTTGATGCTTCAAAAGCTTTGTCTTGCAAGTTTGTCAGCTGTGCACATTGGATCCTCCAGGTTTTGGACAATCGTGGCTACTTGTTGATTGCTTTGAGCCATAGCTTGAGGCCATCCATGGTACTTTTGGTAGAAATTGTTCAAACTTTTATATGAGCAGACCTCTCTTTTAAAGTGCCGTAGGTGGGCAATTAGTGCTGCTGCTACCTTCAGGAGTGGTGTGATTTCAATCTAATTGTCTTGCTGAAGCTGCTATGGAACTGGTGTATGCTTTGGATCCGGTGGCAAGATTTTTCATCTTTAATTCCCTACACTCAATTCTAGATGGATTTATTGATATGAAAAAAAGATGGATGTAGGAGTTTTACCTCTATATGGATGGATTTTGTATATGAGTTGCATTCATACCAAAGATTTATTTGATATTTGTTTTGATTGAAATAGATTCAATTAAGATTTTGTTTGTTCTAAATTAGCATTGCCGTTTTGGTTTGTTGTGATTTAAATGATTGGCTTTGTTTTTAATTAGTAATCAAATATTTGTTTTAATATATTTCTGTTAGTTTTAATTGATTTAAAACAGGCCTGTTCTCAAATTAGACCGGCTACAGAATCAGATGATTCTGTAGCTAGTCTACAGGGTCAGATTTTTACCATTTTTTTAATAAAATATCCATCTAACTTAATGTTTTTGGTCTATTACAAGTCAATTTGAAATTACATTGGATTTGATGAGCAGTTGGAGGATATTTGAAATATCTTGCTTTAATTTTAGTTTCCTAGTTTAGTTGATCTTGGGAATATCTTCCCAGATTATGTAAACAATTTGATATTATCCACAATGAGGTTTTTACCTTGTGGAAAGACTTATAAATACCTATCATTTTTGTAATAATATCATCCTCATTTGTGGGAGAACAAGGATATGGAGTTATAATACAAACTGAAGCAGAATTTGGTGTTTTGTCACAGCTTTAGCTTCTCATTATATCAACATTTTGTTTCATGTTGTGTATGTCAATTTGTATCTGGTTAATGACTACTTTAGATATCTTAATCATGTGCAAATGATATAATTTTAATCACTGTAATCCATATCTGGTTTCTTCCAAGTGTATAAAAAACATAGCAATCGCTTAGTTCAGTTTGTGAACGACAGATTTCTCTTCTTCATAAGTTGAATTATCAAGTATAAGTTTTTGCATAACAGGTTTCCCTTATTGCAGAGATTTACAAATCATATAATTGTTATGATTTTTTATGTCTTGTTTGTCCTGTTAACAACTCAAAGAGCAGTGCAGCTTATCATTTACGAGAAAATTTTGGATTAACTGGTGCGAGTTTCCTTCCTCCGACCAGCTTCGAGGTCATCATACGCAGGACAAATTAGGAGCGCTCCCAGGTCAGTTACTCGCTTGTTCGTTTATTGTTTTTATTAGTAGTTTAATTCAGATATTAGTTTAGTTAAAGTTAATATATTAGATCGTTTAATTTCAGTAAATATATTAGATAGTTTAATTTCAGTAGTTTTATTTCTTATTCATAAAATCAAAAAATCAAAAATATCTTTGGCTGTCTTAGGACAGCAAGTATATGAGTTTTACAGGTTTTATTCAAATCTACAAGTTGTGTATGTTGTATATTTGTGAATAAGCTGTATTATAAATAGTAGCTAAACAGTTACTTAATATAGTTAATGTAATAGTAATTAGTAGAATAGTTAGTGTAATTTGTATTTAGTTTAGTTTATATAGTAGTTTGTTTTAATTAGATTAGTGTATTAATTTTTTTTTATTTAGTTTTAGTTAGTTTAGTTTCTTGTATTTAGTTTTAGTTAGTTTGTTTTAGTTAGTTTTAGTTAGTTTTATTTGTTTTAGTTAGATTAGTTAGTTTAGATTATTTTTCTCTTTGGTTTTCTTAAGACCTTAGAGCGGCCAACGGAGCCGTTAAACTCGTCAGGGTGGTTCATTCCAAACGGCTTGGGTTATTTAGACAACCCCGGACCGGTTCCACTCTCTCAGTTGACGGACGGTCAATTTTGTCCATCAACAAATGGTGCTAGAAGGAGGGCCAATTGACAAGTTGGCCTTGTAGGAGACTTTATTTTAAATGTATTCAATTTCCCTCATGGCTCCCCAAATCACTGTGTTGGAACATGCTTTCAACTTCTCATTACCCGATGTTCTCAACGAGATAGTCTCACGCTTGTCCAAACTCACCTTTGATGGTGAAAGCAATACATCTGCTAAAGAACACCTTAACAAGTTTTGGTGCAAGTGCATCAAACATGACATCTCATATTTAGGAGTTTTATGCAGACTTTTCGCTTTTACTTTTAGAGGTCGGATCAAACATTGGTTTGAATCCTTTCCAGCATGTCACATTTTTGATTGGTTTCAATTTGTAGATGAGTTTCTAAATGCTTTTGAAATTTATGATTTTGATCAATTATGTGAAGAATTTCATACTTCGCTAATCAACGACGATCCATCTTCAGAAGGCTTTTTGACAAAAGTCTATCATATCCTCTATAAATTTAATCTCGATGACATGTCATTGGCATTAAATCTCTTCTATGATGCTTCCATCCCTTCCATTCAGTCATGTTCAATCACGAATGAAGAACCAATTGCAAATCCTATCATTCAACTACAAGAACAATTTTCTTCGTAAGAAGAGAAAAATTCTTCCGATAATGTTGAACAAGCCAGGGAAGTAGAATCTGTTGATCAGGCCCTTATTGGAAACCTAATTGGTTTTTCCTTTGAATCATTGTATTTTCAGTCTAAGACTTGTATGGAAGATGATTTGTTTCTGGCTCAAGGTGAATACCCTCATTCTTGTAACTCATGCTCTAATCAACATTTAAAATCAGTCAGTGAAGAACACTTAAGCAACGAAAATCGTCTTGAATGTTCTAGTACTCCCATGAATCTAATTAGAGAAGAAGTTACACAACTAGAAGAAGAAACTTTAAATCTTCATCCTCAAAATGCACTTTGTTCACAGGAAAGACTAGATGCTTGTCACATAAATTTTGAATTATCTGTCACACAAAAGG
>JASDQU010101260.1:171068-192009 GCA_032191745.1 Picea mariana | reverse complement strand
ATGATCATATTATGTTAAGGAATTCGTCACCAAAACAGAGTAAGGGTTTTAAAGAAAGTGAAGAGAATTGTCTTGAGAATACAATTGTTGATTATCATAGTTCAAGATATTCTTTTTATCTTCTTATTTCTGATTCCTTTTATTCTTTATATCCTGATCTATTCCTAGATTCTGGTGGACTTGACATCTTAACTTTAACACCCTACTCTTTTCAACCACAACCATATCCTTTCGATATACTAAATTTTGGTGAAATCAATTCCAAACCTAACATTGATAAACTTGGATTTGACTCTTGTTCACTTTCATCACTCACATGGGAAAAGGATATGTTGCGAGATGATTTTACACAGTTTATTGTTGAAAAAGACAATGCATTATATTTTATGGAGATCAAACATTCTAAGTTTCATACTCGTTCTTTGCTTAGCTCGAATCTTAATGTTGATGCTTCACATTTTGAAATGATCAATCGCATCGAAGGAAACATTCAAACCAATGATATAATCGATTGCATGAATCCTCCTATGATGAGCTTTCCATTGGTATATTCGTTTCATCAAAGTCATGGTTTGTATCCGCATTTTTCTGACAGAATCTTAGGATGGCTTGAATATTCATATGTGAAAAAATTTCATAATGAAGATAAAGTTGCGCTTGCTTTATTTCTACCTAAGAATCTTGGAAGTAGGCGTGACATATTTCTTTTAGATCCTCCATGTGAATAAATTAATGAGTACTTAGAGAATTGTCAGGAGGATGGGGCATTTCAGCCTCGGCTGATGGTTATTCCATTTCCTCGTCATCCTGACAAATTTTTCAAAACTACTTACACTCGCCCATGCTATTATGACCCTTATCACGACAATATTGCGCAATGGTTGGAGGATTCGTACAACAAGAATATACAAGAAAGTGGTAAGATCATGCTTACTTTATTTCTAGATGATGATTATGAAGGTAAGTGTAATATGTTTCTATCATTTGTTGATATACTACCATTCTTTTTAATAATGCTTGATCTTGTTTTCATTGCAGGATTAGAGTTACTTCGCTGGCTACATTGGAAACATGACTTCACATAGAATCCTGATTTGTTTAGTAGTTAGGGTAGGTTTAGAAATAAGTTTTTCTTTAAGTTTGATTTCTCACTAGTTTTGTTTTTAATAAATGCAGTCATGAACGCAAGTGGGCGCACCACGAGAACCATAATACGACTGTTGTCAGGGAAGTCCCCTTGATCTCTTTCTCTTTGCTCTTAGTTCAACATTTATTTTCAAAAAGCACAGTATCGTCATGAAAATCTTAAATGGAAAAGTAAAGAGATAAATAAATCTGAATCAACCCTGACCCAAGGTACCATGAGTAGGACTGCTTTCCCATCATCCAGGATTTTCCTACTTTCTTTCAGTTTCCCAGGGGATTGTTGCATGAGGTTTTCAGATGCACCTTCTGTGTATATTTGTTTTTTTTTTTTGTTGTTTGGATTTCTTTTCTTTCCAATTTTTTCTTCGCTGGTGTGTTTTGATTTCTCCCTTATGCTTACCAGTTTTTGCTTTTGGAAATACACCTACCTACATCACTGAGATATTTAGACAAAGACGATAGAAGATTTCTTCCCTGAAATAACTTCTAAAATTTTGTATAAACATGAATGATATATTGCTGAAATTGATATCTATGTTGGAAAAATTTTGTTGTTTGAAAGAAGTTTACTGATTTCAATCTCTGAGAAAAAATTGTCATGATCATCTATTATCTTTTTACGTTGTCCCTTTTCCGTAAAGGAATGACTCAAAAGATGCCTCCCTGTCACAGGAAGTTGTTTTTATAAATAAAACATTTATGGAACTAAATAAAGGACAGTGTTAATAAAATTCTGATGAGGTCTGAAAAAATATGTTAAAATATCAAGATTTTCAGCGTCACCCCGCTCAGCTATATATCTATAAAAGAAAAACAAAATAAAATTATTAATAACAGCTATGGGAAGTGCTTGTAAACCCGCCGGGATACTGAATAGGTCTGCTGGCAGCGGGTAAATGCAAGCATGGCACCAAGACAACTTCGCCGGGGTACTGAGAAGGCCCGTTGGAAGCGAAGCAATGTCGGGTACATGAAAATATGCAAAAAATATAAGAAACCTCTTTAATGTCCTTTATTCTGATCTAGAACTTCTTGACAGGATACAAATGTCAGAGTGGGTTAAATGGCAACCCTATCGAGGCTATGGACACCTGTTGGCAGTAGTGGCAATGCCAACAGTATTGGAGATTTCATCTTTAATATCGTGACTTACTGACCTTAAGACTGTTATTGGTTTTCATCTTTAAAACACTGCTGGGAAAAAATGATTAATGATGATGTTAGTAAGATTTTTTGGTTGTTATTTTCAATTTGAAATTATCTTTGCTGTCCTAATCTAAATTTTCTTCTTTTGGCAGAGATAACTGCTTCTACCAGTGTGTCGCCATTGTTGGCAGCCAATTAACATTTTTCCATTGTCTTATAAGCTGCCTACACCAATGTTTCACAAACATTGATTTTTCGTCGCAATTTTCAAATGAACGACGCTTTAATTCTTTGCGCCTTTTCACACGCCTATCTTCATTTTGTTTTCACGACTGTAAGAGTGAAAACCTAGTCCTTCAAAGTCACATTAGAATCATTGTTTGAACCGTTGTCATCCTTCTGATTGATATGCCCTTTGCGCTTACATCTCACTTATCATTTTACAACTGTCAAGATTCTTTGAGCAGTACTCATGCTTCGTATTTATGGTATGACTTGGCTTCATTAAGTGTGTAATGCATTGGTATTTGGATTGGCTTTTTATTTGACCTACTTAACCTTTGATTTCATAAGAAATATGGGTATTATGTTTAAATCTTTCATACATATCTTTTTAATATAATCCCTATGTTAATGTTTTCATAACTATTGGTTGGTTGATTATATGAATACACATTGGCACATGGTTAATATTTGATTTTGGTTTCAATTGGAATGATTTATGGTTTTTAACTTTGGCACAATGTTGATTGTGCATTGGATTATACACTCACCATTGTTTTCATTGATCGGCCAATTGATATATGGAATAGTGGGTTGAAAAACTATGATAACTGGTGGTTGTGCTTTGGCATAACTATTATGCATGGCAGAAATAACTACACTACCCTCGCACACTTTGGCATTAACGCCTGCCTCCTTACCAGGTTACCCCTGTTGATTTTTGAGCAAATTTCTGGGTTTTGAGTCCTGCATATACATTGTCCAATTCATACCCAGACCCCTGTCCACTATATGATCTCTCCTAGGTCCTGTAGGGTGAATTCAAACCCCCTCGTGTTCAGAGTTAGTTTTGGTTTCATTATTGCTAGAGAAGACTGCCCCGTAATTGCCCCCAGAGTCACGTTTTTGCGTGAGCGATTCTGGGAAAATGGATTTGAATTAGCTCAAACCGTTGAAAACCCAAAACCCTTTTTAGCCCCTTTACCTTCATCACGAGCGGTTTCTTCTGAAAGTGATCCATTACAGATATCTAGCTCTTGTTTTAGAGGTCATTTTTCAGATTTCCTCAATGGATGAAGGGAATGTTTTGGTTCGTGTGTTGAAATGTTTTCTCTAGACCTGGGCCACAACATCGCTTTCACTCGCCCAGCCATGTGTCTTTACATCTTTCTGAACCCTGGATTAATCCAAAGGGCATTCAACCAGTCTGTCAGCATTTTTTTTTACATCTACAGGACAAAGAACTGTGCAGGCTTATCACTTAAATCTCAGGAGCTTACTGCTATATTCTTAACAGTGAGGGTGTATTGCAGTCTTGTTTTGAAATATGATATACACTTTGTGGGTGATTTTAGCTAATCAAAAAGGGGATAAAGTTCTCCTCATGAAGTCTGTCGGCATTGTAGATGCTGGTCCAGATGTTGTGTTTGAGATGGTCTTCAGTCTTGAGAAGTCACAGAGATATGAATGGGATATATTGACTAGTGACCTAGAGCTGATTGAACGATTGGATGGACATAAAGATATTGTTTATGGAGAATATGACCCAAAGTATTTGACAATGTGGCATTCAAAAAGAGATTTTTTTTGCTCACTAGACATTGGCAACGTGCTCAAGATGGCACATATACTATCTTGCAATATCCAACTATGCTCAAGCCGTGGCCTGTAAAGTTTAGTTGTCCACATATTAAGCTAAATCCTACTGTTTGGGAAATCAGGAAGGCAAGTCTAGGAAAACCACAAGGAAATCAGAGTTCTTTTGTGACTCAAACAATGGAAATACATTCTTCAGGTTGGGGACGTTGGAAGAAGAGATATTTTGCCAAATTTGAAAAGATTGTTCCATATATCTTACTCTGTCAAATAGCAGGTTTATGAGAATACTTTGGAGCAAATCCTAGTCCTGAGCCATCGATGGGTACTGTGAATAAAAAAAATCAAAATATTTCAGATGTTAGTGGTGAATCTGAGGAATTCGAAACAAACGAGCACTTTTATGATGCGATTGCTGCTGAAAGTCCAATAGAAGAAGAATATAGTGATGAGGATGAAAATTATCCTACAAAGTATGTTGGGCTGAAGTTCAAAATGTTTATTGGGCGCTTATGAGAATGCGGCCGCTAGGTCGAGAGGCAAACACAGAACTAATGTTGAAAGTTCCAGCTATTGATATAGACACGAATCAATTTAAAGGCTCCTTACACCTTGGAAAGAGTAAGACTGATTCAGACTGCTGGGTTGATCCTGGTAGCACTGGTTTCATGATTAGGAGCAAAACATATCTCAAGGATTACTCTAAGGTCTCGGGAGGAGATCCACTTTTGAAGCTCTTGGCTGTTGACTGTTTCAAGTCAAACAATAAAGTTCAGAAGGTCGCAGTGCATCCCCAGTGTGTTGTTCAGACAGAAGTGGGCAAAAGTTTACCATTCCTTCTTGTCATAAACTTACAGGTACCCTCGTTTCGACAAATCGGACGCTTCCTGAATAGTTCACACTTCCAAGTAGCTAAGTGCGCTTTGTTTTTGTGGAACAATGATTATATTATAAATTTGATGTCACAACACCGATATGAAGTGGGAAATTTTTCTGACGAGGAATATGAAAAACAGAGAAAGATAAAATCTATACTTAACAAAGTAACACCTCAAAACTTTAATAGACTTTTGTACAAGTCAAAGAAGTGAACATTGTTTCTGCTCTTTGTCTTATTGGAGTAATATCTCAAATTTTTGACAAAGCCCTGATGGAGCCAACATTTTGTGAAATGTATGAAAATTTTTGTGTACAATTAGTTGTCGAATTGCCTAAATTTTATAAAGACAATGAAAAAGTTATATTCAAGAGAGAACTCCTTAACAAGTGTCAGGAAGAATTTGAAAGGGATGAAATGGAACAGGCAGAAGCTGATAGGAATGTAGGGGATAGTGATTTAAAAATGCCAGCGTAGGTTCCATGTAGAGGAAACAAAGGCAATACACACACAAAAGAAGCATGAAATGACATGGCAATATTTGGAAGCAGTTGCTGCTTCAAAAGCTTTGTCTTGTAGGTTTGTCAGCTGTGCACATTGGATCCTCTAGGTTTTGGACAGTCGTGGCTACTTGTTGATTGCTTTGAGCCATAGCTTGAGGCCATCCATGGTACTTTTGGCAGAAATTGTTCAAACTTTTATTTGAGCAGACCTCTCTTTTAAAGTGTTGTAGGTGGGCAATTAGTGCTGCTGCTACCTTCAGGAGTGGTGTGATTTCAATCTAATTGTCCTGCTGAAGCTGCTATGGAACTGGTGTATGCTTTGGATCTAGTGGCAAGATTTTTCATCTTTAATTCCCTACAATCAATTCTAGATGGATTTATTGATATGAAAAAAAGATGGATGTAGGAGTTTTACCTCTATATGGATGGATTTTGTATATGAGTTGCATTCATACCAAAGATTTATTTGATATTTGTTTTGATTGAAATAGATTCAATTAAGATTTTGTTTGTTCTAAATTAGCATAGCAGTTTTGGTTTGTTGTGATTTAAATGATTTGCTTTGTTTTTAATTAGTAATCAAATATTTGTTTTAATATATTTCTGTTAGTTTTAATTGATTTAAAACAGGTCTGTTCTCAAATTAGACCAGCTACAGAATCAGATGATTCTGTAGCTAGTCTACAGGATCAGATTTTTACCATTTTTTTTAATAAAATATCCATCTAACTTAATGTTTTTGGTCTATTACAGGTCAATTTGAAATTACATTGGATTTGATGAGCAGTTGAAGGATATTTGAAATATCTTGCTTTCATTTTAGTTTCCTAGTTTAGTTGATCTTGGGAATATCTTCCTAGATTATGTAAACAGTTTGATATTATCCACAATGAGGTTTTTACCTTGTGGAAAGACTTATAAATACCTATAATTTTTGTAATAATATCATCCTCATTTGTGGGAGAACAAGGATATGGAGTTATAATACAGACTGAAGCAAAATTTGGTGTTTTGTCACAGCTTTAGCTTCTCATTATATCAACATTTTGTTTCATGTTGTGTATGTCAATTTGTATCTGGTTAATGACTACTTTAGATATCTTAATCATGTGAAAATGATATAATTTTAATCACTGTAATCCATATCTGGTTTCTTCCAAGTGTATAAAAAACATAGCAATCGCTTAGTTCAGTTTGTGAACGACAGATTTCTCTTCTTCATGAGTTGAATTATCAAGTATAAGTTTTTGCATAACAGGTTTCCCTTATTGCAGAGATTTACAAATCATATAATTGTTATGATTTTTTATGTCTTGTTTGTCCTGTTAACAACTCAAAGAGCAGCGCAGCTTATCGTTTATGAGAAGCTTTTGGATTAACCGGTGCAAGTTTCCTTCCTCCGACCAGCTTCGAGGTCATCATACGCAGAACAAATTAGGAGCGCTCCCAGGTCAGTTACTCGCTTGTTCATTTACTATTTTTTATTAGTAGTTTAATTCAGATATTAGTTTAGTTAAAGTTAATATATTAGATCGTTTAATTTCAGTAAATATATTAGATCGTTTAATTTCAGTAGTTTTATTATTTATTCATAAAATCAAAAAATCAAAAATATCTTTGGCTGTCTTAGGACAACAAGCATATGAGTTTTATAGGTTTTATTCAAATCTGCAAGTTGTGTATGTTGTATATTTGTGAATAAGCTGTATTATAACTAGTAGCTAAACGGTTACTTAATAGAGTTAATGTAATAGTAATTAGTAGAATAGTTAGTGTAATTTGTATTTAGTTTTAGTTTATATAGTAGTTTTTTTAAATTAGATTAGTGTATTAATTGTTTTTTATTTAGTTTTAGTTAGTTTAGTTTCTTGTATTTAGTTTTAGTTAGTTTGTTTTAGTTTGTTTTATTTGTTTTAGTTAGATTAGTTAGTTTATATTAGTTTTCTCTTTGGTTTTCTTAAGAACTTAGAGCGGCGAACGGAGCCGTTAAACTTGTCAGGGTGGTTCATTCCAAACGGATTGGGTTATTTAGACAACCCCAGACTGGTTCCACTCTCTCAGTTGACGAACGATCAATTTTGCCCGTCAACAAGTTACTAGTAACTGGAAGTCTAAACGAAGTAGAAAGATGAAGAATAGGAATAATAAATCACCAACCTTTGCAAGTCATGTTGGAGATAGATCATCAACCTTTTCAAGTCATGTTGAAGACCAACACCCAACCTCTACAAGTCATGCTCGGGGAAAGCACCCAACCTCTACAAGTCATGTTGGGGGAGAATTTCCAGTCACTGCTAGTCATACTGGTGATAGATCTGTAGCCTCTATGAGTCATGTTATCGACCAATCACCAACCCCTGCAAGTTATGTTGGAGATGTGCAACCAACCACTGCCATTCATGTTGGGGGAATTGATTCTGTTGACAAGCCTAGATGGATAGGGTGTAAGCATAAGTTCCCTTGTAAGCTTTGCAAGGGAGATCACCTTACTCATTTATGCCCTGGCCTTCCAGAGGTATGAATATTGTGGTCCCTATCTGCAAGCTCTTATGATTCTGAGTCTTCTAAGATTTCCTCACAGTCTATTCAATATTTGGTTGATGAAGTGGTCATGATGATGCAGTCTTTGACTGATCCCACTCCTCTTTTTGGGGGTGAGGTGCCTTTAGACCATGTAGTCTCGTAGCCTATTAAGCCACTGGTTGATAAAGTGGTCACGTCGATGCAGTCTTCGACTGATCCCACTCTTCTCTTGGAGAGTGTCGAGTATACCACAGTGGTCATGTCGATCCAATCTTCAGTTGATCCGACTCTTCTCTTGGAGAGTGTCGAGTCTACCAAAGTGGTCACACCGATGCAATCTTCAGTTGATCCCACTCCTCTCTTGGGGAGTGATGTGTCTACCGACTATGTTTTTAGCATTTCCAGTTTAGTACTTTCATAACAAGGGGGCATTCCACTCACTTCGAGCACGCCCCCTCCAAGCCCTAGGATGGCTTCCTTTGATTGGAATGACCTTGTTCAGCCTCATATTCCTTCTTTCGTACCCTTTCAAATAAGGGCTAAAGTTAATTCAACAAAAAATTATCGATGTATTGTGGATGAAGGAGCCTCTGCAAGTATTTTATCCTCCACGATTTGGAAAGTCTTGGGATCTTCCGAGATTGTGTCTTCTTTGCATGAGATGTTGGATTTTGATAGACATCCTAGTGAATATTTGGGGGTTCTTCCTCAGTTACCTATCTCTTTAGGTGGGAAGATTGTCCTTGTTTATGTTATAGTGGTGCAAGGCCCGTTAGATTTCAATATGCTTCTTGAGCGTGATTATGTATATGATATGAACGATGTGGTGTCTACGCTCTTCCATGTGATTCATTTCCCTCGTAATGGAAGCATTGTCACTATTGACCAGCTGGCATATGATAATCACCGTCCTAATTCGACGTTATTTCAGGCTACCCTTTTATATGTTCCTAGTGTTTGTATAGACTCTACCCCACCATGGGTTAATTATGTGGTGTCTTATCCTCAGTGTTCAATTGCTTCTAAGGAGGAACCTATGAAATCATGTTTTCCCTCTCAACACTTGGTCTCAACAATTGATCCATTGTTTTATCCAATGGGGGCATGGGAGCCCTTGATTCACCCTCTTGGTCCAAGTTGTTGGACAACTGAGGGGGGGGGGTGAATCAGTTGTTACCGTGCTTAAAAAATTATGCTTCTTTTAAATTACTTACAAGGCAATCAATGATGATCACAATAATGCAGAGAGCTAAGCAATGACACATTTAGCATCATTCACACATATATGAGATACACAGAGACACATATTTCTCGAGGAAACCCATAAAGGGTAAAAACCTCTTCTTGTTTATATGATAAGTATTATTTACATTCTTTACATTATCATACATATGAGCACCAACTCATTGTGAGGCTACAACCTCTGTTTTGCAAGTTGCAACTTGCTGAGAGCACCAACTCTCTGTTTTCTCTAGCACCCACTAGAAGGAAGCACCAACTCCATAGTTTTTCTAGCACCAAATAGAAGGAAGCACCAACTCCTTGGTTTCTCTAGCACCAACTAGAAGGAAGCTACAACTCCCTATGTTTAAGCACCCACTTGAACCTCTGAGGACACCAGTCTATCTAGAACCTCCCTACAACCCTGGATTATCAATATGTGTTCCTGAAACTTATTACAGTGATATAATGTTTAACAACAGCTTACCAGTCTCATCACTGTTCTGCAAGATTTTCGCTGCTCTGTCTGCTTCACAGTCTTCCTGCACACAACTATTGCCCTTTTTTGTTCTTCTGCCTCTTGTGCTTTCTGCACCATTTCGATTCGATGAACCTTTTGTCTTCTGTCCCTCCCAGCTACTGCACTCCACCTTCTTCTTTGCACATGCATCACACCCAACAACAACAACCACAATCTCTTCTTTGTTCTATATTCTTATACTCACTGTGCATCTTGTGCATGCTCTGTGTCTCATGGTTCTGCATCCTCTGCATGTCGAGTTCTCTGCCTCTTCATCATGGAAACTCTTCATCTTCTCTGGTAGTTTTCCCATGCGTTCAGCATCACTGGATGTCATGTTGAGATTCCTCAGCCTCTCTGGCAGTTGAGACTCTTCATCTTCTCTAGCATAGTCGAGCTTATACTTTCTTCTTCAGTTACAGACTTCAACGCTCATCCACTTGTCAGTCCCTCTAAGAATTGTCTTCATTCACTGGAAGAAGCTTGGAGACCCTTCAGCCCCTCTGGCGATCACACAGAGGTTTCTTCGAATCCTCTGGTAGAGACCATCAATGGTTTCTAGTATTTAGATTGCCAGGAGCAACATTAGCCCTCCAATCGTGCCCAAAATCACCTACGCCATTGGATTGACTTCATGTGATCTTGTGTTTATTTCACCAATTTGCATTTTGGTATTTTTCGATCCCCGAGGTAAATATTTGTTACACTCCATGTCCTGATCCCTAAAACTCCAGAAAAAGGAGCTTGTCTATACTAGCTCCTTCCACCACAGGACCACAGGCGGTGACCTCCGGCTTGTTTGAAACTGTATATTGCAATTTCACATTTCGGGATTTCGGCATTTCTGTGGTGAAGTGTTCTTGACACCTCCAAGTTTCGGTATTCAAAACTCTTAAATGGAGTCAGATCAATGGTTCATACTCCTGAGTTTCTCTTTTTGGTGAATCGAAATTTCGTGACTTCGGGTTTTGTGATTTTGGGATTTTTCCCTTTCAAGTCATCGTGACTTTAGAATTATCAAATTCATGATCACAAAATCTCTGAAGTGATCGGATGGTTCACATAACCCAATGAGATAGACGGTTGACGGGATTTCGGTGTTTTTCCCTTCGAGTTTTTCGATACACACAATGGTCCCTTTCGACATTTCGAAGTTCGAGACATCGTGATGGTGGAGTCTTTGCTTGCTATGTAAAAGGACAAAATAGAAAGTTTCGATGTGATGTAAACCTGCTGACGTCACACGTGGATTGACACGTGTCAAATAGCTGGCATGTGTCACTCTGATTTGTGACTTACATATGCTTGAAATGTTGAATCACCTTGACACTTGTCATTGCCTAATTGTGCCATGTGTCCTTAGCTGACATGCTTTGATGACGTGTCTATTTCAGGATTTCACACTTCGGCACTTCGAGACTCCTTATGATGAGATTCTATGACTTCTCCATCTCCCGGTAACCGAAATCACAGTATCCATTACTTTGAGTAATGCACCTATTTCGGGTTTTTAGGATTTCACATTTCATCACGTCGGGACTCCTGATGATGAGAGTCCGTGACATCTCTATCTCTCGATAGCCAAAATCCCAATATTCAAAACTTTGAGTGATGTGCTTGTTTCGCGATTTCGGGGTTTCTCCTTTCGGAATTTCGGGACTCCTATGTTGGAGAGTTTCGACTCTTGACTTCTCCATCTCTCGGTAGCCGAAATCCTGATATTCAAAACTTTGAGTGATGTGACTGGCGATTTTGGGGTTTCGCCTTTCAGCATTTTGGGACTCCTGTGTTGGAGAGTTTCGACTCTTGACTTCTCCATCTCCCTATAACTGAAACTCCGAAATGGAGTCTTTCTTGAGGTGCTTGTTTCAGATTTTTCAGGGTTGTGCATTTCACCTTCCTCTCTAAAAAGCGTGCATATTTTCCTAGATCCAACACCGATCGAACCTTGGGCTCAGATTTGACGTTCATCAGGAAATCTCAATGAGATCCATCATTGCATAATCTGATCTTGTCCAGCTAGCTCTGTATCGTCCTCCCAAAAGACTTCTGGTGCTCGCCTGGCACATCCTTCCTGTACTCAAGTCATCATCATTGTTGTACTTGTTATCAATGACAAGCATATATTATCTGTAAAACATGCCAACAATCTCCCCCTTTGGCATTGATGGCAACAAATGCACCCCTGTTCTTTTCTCCCCCTTTGACATCAATTTCAAAGAAAAAATGCTCCCCCTAGGCTGTTGCATTAAATTCAGGAGGTATCAGATGTGCAACTAATACAGGACTCCCCCTAAAAGGATGGGATCTCTTAGATGTGAAACGAGATGACACCCAACTTCTCTCTGAGATATTCAAATGGTGTCTTGGCTAGGGGTTTAGTAAAGATGTCTGTGATTTGTTCTGTAGTGGGAATGTAATGGACCTGAACAATCTGATTGGTGACCTGCTCTCTCAAAAAATGATATTTTATGGGAATATGCTTGGTCTTGGAGTGGAATATAGGATTTTTAGACACACTGATGGCACTAGTGTTATCACAATGAATTGGGATCGGTGCAATGTATTTTACCTCCAAGTCTGCAAGTGTTTGAATCATCCATAATACATGAGTGCAATAGGTAGCAGCAACAATGTACTCTACCTCCATGGTTGATAAAGAACTGGAACCTTTCTTTTTACTAAGCCATGCTACTAAAGAATCACCCAGGAAGAATGCTCCTCCACTGGTGCTTTTTCTCTCATCAACATAGTTTGCCCAATTTGCATCTGAATAAGTAGTTAACTGAAAATTCTGATTTCTGGGATACCACAGACCATAAGTCATTGTTTCTTTTAAATACCTAAATATCCTTTTGATAGCATGCAAGTGACTCTGTTTAGGTGCATCTTAATATCTTCCTACCATTCCTACAACATGCATTATGTCTGGGTGAGATGCTTTGATATACAACAGGCTGCCAATCATTGATCTATATGAGCTTTGATCAACATTAGGTGAGTCATCATCCTTGCTTAATTTACATCCAGTAACCATAGGTGTACCCACAGGTTTAGAATATTCCATTTGAAACCTTTTCATCATTTCTCTTACACATTTTTCTTGAGAAATGAACATCCCTTCAGTCCTCTGAGTAATTTGTAGACCAAGAAAAAATGACAGTTCTCCTATTATAGACATTTCAAACTCAGACTCCATGGAAGAAGCAAACCATTGTACCAATGGATCCTTATTACATACGAATATGATGTCATCTACATAGACCAATAGGATGAGAAAATCATTATCCTGTATTTTAATATACAGATTGTTGTCCATTTTTCCTCTCTTGAATCCTTTGTCTTTGAGATATGTATCCAGTCTATGACACCAGGCTTGAGGGGCTTGTTTTAACCCATATAAATATTTTTTCAGCTTGCATACTAAGTTAGGATTATCAGATAGTTTGAAACCCTCTGGTTGTTCCATATAAAATTCTTCACTTAAATCTCCATTTAGAAAAGCTGACTTGACATCCATTTGTTAGACTTTAAATATTTTCTGACAAGCATAGGCAAGAAACATTCTGATAGCTTCTAATATTACTATGGGCACAAATTTTTCATCATAATCCAGTCCTTCTATCTGAGCATATCCTTTACATACTAGCCTTGCTTTGTTCTTGACAACTTGTCCTTGCTCATTCAATTTATTCTTAAAAATCCATTTGGAGCCAATGCTGTTTTTACCTTCAGGTCTATGAACAATCTCCCACGTATTGTTTTTCTCAATCTGATCAAGTTCATCATTCATTTCTTTAACCCAGTGGTCATCTTTGTTGGCTTCATTGAAATTCTTGGGTTCCAACATGGATATAAAAGCTATATGAGATTGTTCGGTGGTTTTGATTAACGTTCTCCTCGTTTGTACACCTTTGTCTTTTTCTCCAATTATCTGACTTGTAGGATGATTCTGGAAGAGGAATTTGAAGTTGACTGCTGATTTGAGTCTGTCTGAGTGTCTGTGTCTTCATATGATTCAGAGTCTTCATTTTCTGATTCTTGGACCTATTCATATTCAGCTTTAGTTGTGTCTTATATAGAAGACTCATTCCTGTACATCTCTCTTAAAGGGATTCCTTCATCAATTTTTACATCGATACAGTAAACCATTTTATGTAGCCTCTTATTATAGCATCTGTATCCTTTACTATTTGTAGCATACCCCAATAAGATACCTTCATCAACCCTGTCATTATATTTGCGAGGTTCTCATCATTATTCTTTATGTAGCATTTACTCCCAAAGACTTTGAAGTGTTTAATTAAAGTAGGTCTCCCAAACCACAGTTCATAAGGTGTCTCGTCACTTTGTGGTCTGAGGTGAGCTTTGCTAAGAACATGAACTGTTGTGTGTATTTCTTCTACCCAATAGGTTTGTCCAATGTTCTTCTCATTCATCATTGACTTGGCCATTTCCTGCACTATTCCGTTTTGCCTCTCAACAACTCCATTTTGTTGTGGAGTTCTTGGGATTGTGTATTCTCTCTTGATCCCATGCTCATCACAGAATTCCTTGAAGTCTCTTGACATAAACTCTCCTCCCTAGTCTAATCTTATTGCCTTTAATATCTTGCCTGTTTGAGTCTCAGTTAAAACCTTAAATATTTTAAACTTCTCAAATGCTTCAGCCTTTTCCTTGAGAAAGGCAACCCAGGTAAGTCTGGAGTAATCATCGATAATCAGCATGAAGTAGCTTTCTTTCCCTGTGCCTTCCTATCTTCATGGTCCACATAAATCCATATGAACTAGTTGGAGTGGTTTCTCTATTGAAGTAAAGCTCTTGGACTTAAAATGTGTCCTATTTTGCTTTCCTACTTGACAGAGTTTACACATTGAATCTTGGGGCTTTGATATTCTTGGAAGATCTTTTACTGCCTCGAGATTTTTGAGTTTGATTAAGTGGTCAAAGTTTAGATGTCCAAGTCTCCTATGCCATAACCAACTTTCATCATGTTTTCTTAGATGACATTCTTCTCTATTTTCTTTCAGCACATATACATTATTTTCTGTCCTTATGCCTTTGGCCACCACTTGTCCCGAGTTTAAAGACTTTATTTTGCAGTCCTTGGACATGAACAACACTTTGCATCCTTTGTCACACATTTGAATTACACTGAGTAGATTATGTTTCAGCCCATCCACAAGTAGAACATCTTGGGCTTTTCCTTTTCCATTACTTAAGCTCACCATCCCTTTGCCCTTTATTTTCCCTGGTGCATCATTTCCAAAGGTTACGTTTCTTGATTTTCTTTCACTTAGAGATATAAACTTGCCTTTGTCTCCCATTATGTGTTTGGATCATCCACTGTCTATATACCAAGGGTTCATTTTTCTTTGAGCGGACAATACTAATCCACACTTGTCACTTTCCTTCTTCCAAAACTTGACATTTTCAACAGGGGATTTCGAATCTGGTTCATAGTTCCTTAACTGACAGTCAATAGATTTATGTCCAAAGTTATGACAGGTGTAGAATTCAATATTATTATTCAATAGGTCAAACTTATTGTTGCAGTATTGTCTATGTATTGACTGTTGATTATTTCTTGGCCTCCTTAGTTGTATGCGTCTAGACTTAATTTGGCAATTTGTAGTTTGTGAAGGATTGTTACTTGAATGTATCATTCTTTGTGGTGGGAAGTATTTATTCCTTTGAAATATTAATTTCTCATGTCTAAGTATTAAGGAACAATTTATAGCTTTGTGACCAAAGATAGAATAGTAGAAACAATAGCCATGGAAAAATTCTTTGTACCTGGGAAATGGTTGTCTTCTTTGTGCAAATCAATTTCTTCTAGGCTGATGACATTTTTCAGTAGTGAGCGCATTACCTCTTTGTTCTAAAGATTCAGTTTTGGCATCTTTTTCTTTACTCGTTCTAGTTGGCTGATTGTTTTCCTTTGTTCCTGCAGGTTCGTTGTTGTTATTGGTTGTACATTTGACAAACTTGATGGTTTATTCGTTTCTTGGCTTGCCACTACTTGATCCCTCTTCATAACCCAAACCAGTTTTCAACTTTGGATTCCTTTTCTGATTTAGGATGGTGGCTAATCCTTCTGAGGCTTTGATACTTGACAGATTCTGATTATACAAGGCTTGAAACTTCTCCATCTCTTTCCTAGTTTTCACTACTTCTTCCTCTAATGCTTCACATCTTGCCTTCTTTTTTGATAACTGTCATTTCAGAATGTCTTTGATTTTCTTTGCCTCTTATAATTCTACTTTTAGTAGGACAAGGTCTTCATAAGGTTTTTTACTGTCTTTCTCGAACTATATCAACAATTTTCTTTGCTTTCTGTTCTTGATTCCTAGTCTGTCAATCTCTTCCAGTGCACTAATCCGTTCTCCTTCCATGTCAACCACAACTTCTTCTTCATTAACATCACTCCTTGTGCTATTATTATCATAATTCTCTTTGGCCATAAGTATGAAGTCATTTAGTTTATCTTCAATAGGGGAGTCATTTTCTTCATCATTTGAAGGATCATCATCATTGTTTACGCACAAACTTTTCTTCTTAAAGTTTTTCTCTTTAAAGAAATTTCCATGTTTGTACTTCTCCTCATCATCACATGCCTGATACTTTCCTTTGTGGGGACATTTATTTGAAAAATGACCTATCCTACCATAGTTAAAACATTTGAAAGGCAATTTACCTTTGTATTTGCATGATCCCTTCTTCAGTCTCTTCACAAATTTTGCTTCAATTTCATCGGGCTCAAAATCCTCATTCTGGTCTGCTTTAAATGATGCTTATTTGGAGGTTGGTTTATCTTTAACTATTCTCATTTCATATGAAGTCAATGTTCCTAGAAGTTGATCAAACTCCAAGGTTTTTAGATCATTAAGTTCTTCTATAGCATAGACCTTCGGGTTGAACCTATCTAGGAGAGATCTCAAGATTTTATGAACTAAAGAAGGTTCCTCAATTGTTTCACCAAGTCCCTTCATTGCATTTACCATTTCTTCTACTCTCAGAAAGTATTTTCCAACAGTTTCATCTTCCTTCATCTTCAACTATTCAAACTGTATTCTATAGGTTTGAATCTTGGCATCCTTTACCTTTTCATTACCTTCATAACTGCTAATGAGTTTGTCCCACATTTCTTTGGCAGTTCCTAGATGCANCTAAATTCTAGTTTGTCATCCTTATTGGCTAGTACAACTGGCTTCACATAACCAGTATCTACCACATCCCAAACATCTACACCTAAAACCATTATGTAGGTTCTCATTCTAACTTTCTAGAAGGCAAAGTTTGTTCCATTGAACAGAGGGGCCTTATTGGTTGAATTTCCTTCATGGCTTGACATGTTTAAGCTCTAGGATCTACCTTTAGATAAAAGGGGCCAACTCTAATACCAATTGTTGGACAACTGAGGTGGGGGGGTGAATCAGTTGTTACCGTGCTTAAAAAAATATGCTTCTTTTAAATTCTTTACAAGGAACTCAATGATGATCACAATAATGCAGAGAGATAAGAAATGGCACATTCAACATCAGTCACACATATATGAGATACACAGAGACAAATATTTCCCGAGGAAACCCATAAAGTGTAAAAACCTCTTCTTCTTTATATGATAAGTATTATTTACATTCTTTACATTATCATACATATGAGCACCAACTCATTGTGAGGCTACAACCTCTATTTTGCAAGATGAAACTTGCTGAGAGCACCAACTCTTTGTTCTCTCTAGCACCCACTAGAAGGAAGCACCAACTCCTTGGTTTCTCTAGCACCAACTAGAAGCAAGCACCAACTCCTTGGTTTCTCTAACACCAACTAGAAGGAAGCTACAACTCCCTGTGTTCAAGCACCCACTTGAACCTCTAAGGACACCAGTCCTCCCTAGCACCTCCCTACTGCCTTGGATTATCAATATGTGTTCCTAAAACTTATTACAGTGATATAATGTTAAACAACATCTTACCAGTCTCATCACTGTTCTGCAAGATTTTCGCTGCTCTGTCTGCCTCATAGTCTTCCTGCACGCATCTATTGCCCTTTTTTGTTCTTCTACCTCTTGTGATTTCTGCACCATTCCGATTCGATGCACCTTTTGTATTCTATCCCTCCCAGCTGCTGCACTCCACCTTCTTCTTTTCACATGCATCACACCCAACAAAAACAACCACAATCTCTTCTTTGTTCCATATTCTTATACTCACTGTGCATCTTGTGCATGCTCTGTGTCTCATGGTTCCACATCCTCTGCATGTCGAGTGCTCTGTCTGTTCATCATGGAAACTCTTCAACTTCTCTGGTGGTTTTCCCATGCATTGAGAATCACTGGATGTCATGCTGAGATTCCTCAGCCTCTCTGGTAGTTGAGACTCTTTGTCTTCTCTGGCATAGTCAAGCTTATACTTTCTGCTTCAGTTATAGAATTCAATGCTTATCCACTTGTCAGTCCCTCTAAGAATCATCTTCATTCACTAGAAGAATCTCGGAGACCCTTCATCTCCTCTGGTGATCACACAGAGGTTTCTTCAAATCCTTTGGCAGAGACCATCAATGGATTCTAGTAGTTAGACTACGAGGAGCAACATTAGCCCTCCGAGAGTGCCCAAAATCACCTGCACCATTGGTTGACTTCATGTGATCTTGTGTTTATTTTGCCAATTCACATTTTGGTATTTCACGATCCTCGGGGTAAAGATTTGTTACACTCCATGTCCCAATCCTCAAAACAACAGAAAAAGGAGCTTGTCTATACTAGCTCCTTCCCCCACAGGACCACAAGCAGTGACCACCGGCTAGTTCGAAACTGTATATCGCAATTTCACATTTCGGGATTTCGGCATTTCTATGGTGAAGTGTTCTTTACACCTCCAAGTTCTGGTATCCGAAACTTTGAAATGGAGTTGGATCAATGGTTCATACTCCTGAGTTTCTCTTTTCGACAAATCGACATTTCACGACTTTGGGTTTCACAATTTCATGCTTTTTCCCTTTCGAGTCATCGTGACATTAGCATTATCAAATTCATAATCACAAAATCTCCGAAGTGATCAGACGGTTCACATAACCCACTGAGATGGATGGTTGACGCGATTTCGGCGTTTTTCCCTTCGAGTTTTTCAAGACACACAAGGGTCCCTTTCGACAATTCAGAGTTCGAGACATCGTGATGGTGGAGTCTTTGCTTGCTATGTAAAACCCCAAAATAGAGAGTTCTGATGTGATGTAAACCTGTTGATGTCACACGTGGATTGATACATGTCAAATAGTTTCCACGTGTCACTCTGATTCGTGACTTATATATGCCTGAAATGTTGAATCACCTTGACACTTGTCATTGCCGGATTGTGCCACATGTCCTTAGCTAACATGTCTATTTCAGGATTTAACATTTTGTCACTTCAAGACTCCTTATGATGAGAGTCTATGACTTCTCCATCTCTCGGTAACCGAAATCCTAGTATCCATAACTTCGAGTAATGTGGTTGTTTCAGGTTTTCGGTATTTCACATTTCAGCACTTCAGGACTCCTGATGACAAGAGTCCGTGACATCTCTATCTTCCAGTAGCTGAAATACCAATATTCAAAACTTTGAGTAATGCACATAATTCATGATTTTAGGGTTTCACCTTTCGACATTTCGGGACTCTTGTGTTGGAGAGTTTCGACTCTTGACTTCTCCATCTCCCGGTAGCCGAGATCCTAATATTCAAAACTTTGAGTGATGTGCTTGTTTCACGATTTTAGGGTTTCTCCTTTCAGCATTTTGGGACTCTTGTGTTGGAGAGTTTTGACTCTTGACTTCGCAATCTCCCGGTAACTGAAACTCCAAAATGGAGTCTTTTTTGAGGTGCCTGTTTCGGATTTTTTGGGGTTATGCATTTCACCTTGCTCGCTAAAGAGCGTGTAAATTTTCTTGGATCCAACGTCAGTCGGACATCGGGCTCATATCTTACATTCATCAGGAAATCTAAATGAGATCCATCACTGCATACTCTGATCTTGTTGATCTAGCTCTGTATCGTCTTTCCAAAAGACTTCTAGTGCCCGCCTAGAACATCCTTCTTGTACTCAAGTCATCATCGCTGTTGTACTTGCCATCAATGACAAGTATATATTGTCTGTAAAACATGCCAACACAAGCGATATTGAGTCTCCTTATGAGTCTGATCTCACTATTTGTAGATCCTCAAGCCCTCGTGCTTGTGATTATTTGCTGATAGACTCTACCAGTCTTGGCCAGAGCCTCCATCTTCATATGGAATATGGTCAGTTTACTTCACCCTTTGGGATTGTTGACCTTCATTTGCATGATTTCTTGGATTTTGAATTACCTTCATATGAATCTATCCTTGAAGCCATGACTACGGTTTCTATACTATGGGAGGACTTACACTGTGGTTTGTGTTTTCTTCCCTTTTGGGAGACTTTCCAAGTTGATTTTCGAAGAGACTTTTGGTCTGATCCTAGCAGTGGGCTCTACCTGAACCAATTTCATACATGAGTCATATCCCCCTGGAGTCTTCTTGAATCCCTTTTCAGACTCTCTAAACATGAAAATATTGTTGAGCGATCTTGTTTTCCTTCACGCTCGCCAAACTAAAACTTGAAGGCACGTCTGTTCGGTGGTAGTTTACCCATTTTTCATTTTGGATGGTCAATTGTATGAACAAAGGTATTGTCACATACCCACTACCTAAATCACATTTTTCTGGTCCTCTGTCGAATCATAAGCCCTAAATATCCTTGGAGGCATAGCGTAAGCTGGCCCTTTCTCTCTCTCCATTCCCATGTAATCGTGGGTCATGATCACAGTCCAAATACACGCAGTGTCTTTTTTATTTCATGTCTCGGTGCTATGGTAATGTCGAGTTGTTTGGCTTTGCAGCCGCCGAACCCCGATGGGGCTAGTGACTAGCCAATAGGGACAAATCCCTATAGGGTTAGCAATTGGCCAATAGGAACAGGCCCCGTCGCACAGTTAAGTGGAATACAGGTGGCAGAGGGGGAGGTGTGACATGGTAGTTGACAGGATAGGAGGGGGCCCCACTTCACACGCCACACTATTCTAGACTCCCCCCACCCGTTAAAGGTAGAATGGGAAGGAGGATTCGGAATCCACCTGAATTCCATTGATCATGATGGACTAATCTCGACCATTCGAGAGTTACACGTCC
>JASDQU010101260.1:109246-171040 GCA_032191745.1 Picea mariana | reverse complement strand
AGTCGTAGATCTAGGCAAGTGGACTCTGACCATCCAGATCTATGTGCTACTTACCCAAATGCACCTCATCGTAAAATTGACATCTCTTTCTCACATCAAACAGTCGTTACGGACCCTGAGATTTACCAAAGGAATATTTTTCGTTCATCGAGACTTAGCCACATACTATCATCTCGACATTATGGGTCAGGATTTGTCAAGGCAAGAGCCCGAGCTTTTGTCAAAGTAACTCCCGAATCCCTGATCCCCGATTTCTCAAAATGGGCAATCTCTCGACACGTCACCTCCTTAAATCAGATGATCCACAACTGCTTCGGGATTTCCACCGAGGAAAGTCCTGATCCCTTGTCGCTATGACTCCCGATCTCACGATTCTCAATTTCTTGAAATGGGAGATCTTGCGACACGTGGCCTTCGTCAATCGGATGACCCAGATCTATCCCGGGGTTTTCAGCATGGAAGATCCTGAACTCTTGTCAATAGGAATCCCGATTCCGTGATTCTTGATCTCCTGAAATGGGAGATCTCATGATACGTGGCCTCTGTTAACTGGACGGATTAGATATATTCTGGGGTTTTCACCATGGAAAATCCTGAATTCTTGACAATAGGACTCTCGATCCCGCGATTCTTGATTTCCCAAAATGGGAGATCTCACGACCCGTGGCTTCCATCAAACAGACGACTCAGATCTATCTCGGGGTTTCCACAATGGAAAGTCCTGATCCACGGGGGTGTTAACCCTCAGGTATCTCCTGACAGATCCAATGACTGTTGGGTTTTCCAACCGAGATCTGACAGCTCAAGTAGATTCCTACTTATGGGCTCTCCCACAACTTCCTAAACGTGGAAAGATCCACTGTCTAGATACTCTCATGGACTTTGGGGATCCACGGTCCTAAATTCTTCGCTACCCAAGAAGACATAGGAAAACAAAGTGGTAGGGAATTTAACGCCCTACATTCTCCTACTAATCTAACGGTCATGTGTGACCGCAGATTTCTTGACGGGATCTCGTCTGTCGTTCACCATCTATCAAAGTTAAGGTCCTTAACTTTCTATCTTCCTCTTTACCGAATCTAACGGTCATGAGTGACCATAGATTTTCCGACGGGATCTCGTCCATTGATTCGATACCTAGCAGGGATTTCTTAGGGCCTTGCACCCTCACATCCTCCTTCTAGGTTCTTGATAGTCTTTTTAAGGAAGATATCTCTATGGGGAGATTTACTTGGGGCACTATCTAAGGAAGCTAAGGGTATCGTCAACCTGAGAACCAGACATGAAGTATGAATTAGATCACTACGCATATAAATAATGATTCATAAGGACACAAGACATACATAGTCCTTTCATACAAGTATACAACTACTAGTACCTATCCAAACACCATACAGGCATTCGTATAATGAAATCATTCACAATTTCACAACTTATGGGCATAATAATCAGAATGAACATATACATATACTTAAATATGCCAGAGGAAAAACACTTATCAGAAATAACACCAGGGGTCAAGAAACTGCTGAGAGGGGTGCTCGTTTCCACCCAACCGTAGGCTCAGCGACTCCTAGCGGATTTACCACTAGCCACCCCCGAGCTGAGACCACGATGTTGTGAGACTTCATCTCCATTTTCCAGTGACCAAGAGCGAAGGTTTCAATCCTTCCTCTCTTCTATCACTCACTCTGCATATTGCCAGAGTTCTCCCCTTGCGTCTACCCCCAATTTCTTCTACCCCACACCTTATCCTCTTGTGAGGTTATGTGTGGTGCGATTACCCTAGTGCTGATCAGGCCTGCTGGCTCTATGGA
This sequence comes from Picea mariana, assembly GCA_032191745.1. Classification (NCBI taxonomy): domain Eukaryota; kingdom Viridiplantae; phylum Streptophyta; class Pinopsida; order Pinales; family Pinaceae; genus Picea; species Picea mariana. The sequence goes on along the minus strand of JASDQU010101260.1, from coordinate 169,223 downwards.
TGTTAGGTTCACCTCCCATCCCTCATTAAACCATCTACCTACCAGACTCTGAGACATTTAATTTAGGGCCAGTGAGCCGCTTTTGGTTCTCCAGGCCAGTGGAGTCCAAATACGATATTAATTCTCGGTGGAAGTTAACGCCACCTTTCCAGGTGCCTTCCACCGCCATCGTGGTCTATTTTTCTACGCATCCCCTCTCTGCAATCCTACAATAAAATTCATTATGTTATTCACATTTATTGGCCTTTTCCTCAAGGTCCATTTACAACACATATTCACATTCATGAGTTTGCCATAGTTCTTGGACAGTCCAGTTATTTTTACAAATTGGGGGAAATAGGTTGTTACAATTCCCTTCCCCTTAAAAGGAACATCGTCCTTGATGTTCTTATTTACTAACATGAATTTCATGTACATAAGTAAACAAAATTGGATATACCTGTCTCATGGAATCCTCCATTTCCCATGTAGCCTCATCTGGGCCAAAATGTTTCCACTGCACCTTGACCTGCGCAATGGTTTTGTTCCGGAGTGGGGTTTCCTTTCTGTCCAGTATACATTGGAGTTCTGGTAGAAATTATCCCTCCAATTCCACTTGGATCACAAACCAGTCAATTATATGATTAGCATCATGTACATATTTCTTCAATAATGAAACATGGAAAACATTATGTGCTTTTACTGTGGGAGGAAGTGCTAGCTAATAGGCTATAGGTCCCACTCTATCTAGAACCTCAAAGGGTCCAAAATACTAGGGTGCCAACTTGGCACAAGCTCTCATTCTCAGGGAACTCCTTCTGGCCTTAATTCTGATATATACATGGTCTCCCATTTTGAACTCTCTTGGAGTTCTCTTTTGATCAGCATAACTTTTTCGTCGGTTCTGAGCGACCTTCAGATTTTGTTTTATCTGAGTCACTTGCTACTCCATTTCTTTCAACATGTCAGGTCCAAAAGAAATCCTATTTACAGGATTACTCCAGCTGACTGGAGTATTACATGGTCTACCATAGAGGACCTCGAAGGGACTCATCTTTAAGGATGCTTGGTAGTCGTTGTTGTAGGCGAATTCTACCAATGGCAGGTAGTCTTCCCATTTCCTGGGTTGATGCATTACATGCATCCTTAACATATACTCTAATATATAATTCACTCTTTCTGTATGTCTGTTGGTTTGAGGGTGATAGGCGGTGCTAAACAACAATTTGGTCTCCAATCCAGCCATCAGTGATTTCCAAAAATTGGAAGTAAATTTTGTGTCTCTGTCAGACACTATCTCTTTCAGTATATCGTGCAGTCTGAATACCTCTTTCATGAATATCTGGGCGATATCTATCGCCTTGTAGGTTGATTTGATGGGGATGAAATGAGCGAACTTTCTTAGTTTATCCACCACCACCATAATGGCATCATTCTATTTGGTTGAAGTTGGTAATCCAGTGATAAAATCCATGGAGATGGTTTCCCATTTCCATTCTGGGATGGGTAAAGGGTGTAATAGTCTTGTTGGGTGTCAATGTTCTGCTTTAACCTATTGGCATTCTATGCATTGGACCAAATATTTGGCTATTTCATTCTTCAATCCAGGCCAATAAAATCATTTCCGGGTGGCAGTGATCATTTTCTGGTATCCTGGGTGACCAGTGTATGGTATTTTATGTAGTTCATCCATAATGAACCTCTTCAAGTCGTCACAATTTGGAATGTACATTCTATCTCTGTAAGTGAGTAGACCTCCTTTGGTCATCTGGCAACCTTCATACTTTACTTCTGAGGTTTCTTGCTGTAGGTACAGGGTCACAGTTTGAACGAAGGGATCTGTCTCTTGTGCATTTCTGACTCTGTTCTTTACATATGTCTCGCAAATACTCACCGCTGCCAGGTGAATTGTTTTCATGCTTCTGCTAAGGGCATCGACCACCCTATTTTCCTTCCCTTTGATGTTTTTGATTTCAAAATCAAATTCGCTAAGGAGGGCCATCCATCTAGCCTGTCTAGCATTGAGCTTTGGTTGGTCAAACAAATACCGTAATCCACAGTGATCTGTCATAAGTACAAATTTTCTTCCCAAAAGGTAATGCCTCCACATTTTTAAGGCATGCACTATGGCAGCCAGTTCTAGATCATGAGTCACATAGTTGACCTCATGTTCATTCAATTTTTGGGATTCATAGAAAATCACCTTTCCTTCCTGCATAAGGACTCCCCTGAGCCCTTCCTTACAGGCATCTGTGCACACAAGGAAGTCAGCTTCCGGGTCAATGATTTTCAACATGGGTGCATGGGTTAGTATATGTTTCAAGTCTTGAAATATTTCTTCGCATTGCTGTGTCCACAGGAATTTTGTCCCTTTCTTTTGGAGGGCAGTGATTGGACAACCAATCTTGGAGAATCCTTTTATAAATTTCCTATAGTATCCTGCCAAACCCATAAAGGATCTGATGTCTGAGACATCCTTTGGGGTAGGCCATTCCATGATAGACCTGATCTTGTCAGGATCTACTGCTACCCCTTCCTCGGACAGAACATGTCCCAAGTAATGTATTTGCTTCTGAAAGAAGTCACATTTTCTAAATTTAGCATAGATTTGATGCTCTCTTAGCACCTATAGCACAAGTCTGAGATGCTCTTCATGTTCTTCTCTATTCTTAGAGTAGATTAATATGTCATCAATGAAAACTAGTACAAATTTATCTAAAAATTTACTGAGTACATTGTTCATTAAGCACATGAAAGTGGCAGGGGAATTGGTTAATCCAAATGGCACTACCACAAACTCATAATGACCATACCGTGTCCATAAAGCAGTTTTATGGATGTCTTCACCCTTGATTCGGACTTGATGGTATCCCAACCTCAAGTCAATCTTTGAGAAAATAGATGCACCTCCCAATTGATCGAATAGATCATCGATCTTGGGCAAGGGGTACTTGTTATTTATGGTTACTTTATTAAGTTGTCTATAATCTATACACAGTCTAAGGGTGCCATCCTTCTTTTTCACAAACAGGACTGGTGCTCCCCATGGGGACACGCTAGGTCGAATATAACCCTTATCCATCATTTCTTTCAATTGTAATTTGAGTTCCACTAACTCAGGTGTGCTCATCCAGTAGGGTGTCCTAGACACCGACACCGCTTCTGGTGCGAGCTCTATTGAGAAGTCAATGTCTCTTCTCGGAGGTAGACCCGGTACCTCTTCCAGAAACACATCTCTGTATTCTCTCAAGATAGGGTGTTCATCAGGGCTTGGTTTAGCACCTTCGGTCATTTTCAACACCTGTATTGCATATAGGGGACATCCCTTTCGGAAATACTTTCTCATTTGCAGGGCTGATATTTGTCTCACCGAGATCGGTTTTTGGATCCCTTGAAGGGTTATCCTTTTTTCTTCTTTGCTCAAACATTCTAAGGTTTTATGGTAATAGTCCAATTTGGATTTATGGTTGGACAACCAGTCCATACCAATCAACAGATCGTATGATCCCAAGGGTAATACATTAAGGGTTGCTTGGGTGGGGAATACACCCATCATTAACTGGCAGGTTGGTATGGCCTCTACCACCTTTCTTTTAGTGCCAGTGGCTAACTGTACCAACCATGGCTTAGTTTTTTTTCATGGCTGTAGATTACACTTATCAATAGATTTAGGGGCTATATAACTCAAATTTGAACTAGGGTCAATCAAAACAAACACCAGATGGTTGAAAATCATACCTTCTATTTCCACCACTGAGGCTTGGTGGTCAGCTTGGTTATTATCCAATGTTGCATAAATCTGCGGCACACTCCTTGCCACATCATTGACTGTGGTCGCTTCCTGAATGTTATAAACTTTCTGAATGTTCTGTTTTCAGTGTGGACAGTCTCTCAGGAGATGCTCTTCTCCGCAACCCCAACATTTTAAAGGTTCTCTCTTTGGGTTATCAATCTTCACTGGTATAGGTCTAGAAGTTTTATTTCCATCCATCGAAGGAAAGTTTTGCTAGAGTACACTCCAGGTTGGAAAGTTCATTCTGGGGTTCTTATTTTAGTTCTTAAATCTTGAGGATTTGATCCCCTTCTTCTGAAATTTCAAACCATTCTTCTGTTTCTAGTCTCCACGAGACTCTGCCCGATGTCCATATTGTTCATGACAATATGTTTCTTTTTGGATAGTGTCTTCTAAGGTCTTTGGCTCGTCAAATTCAATTTGGTTCCGGTATTCCTTGGGTATCCCACTGATGAAGCATTGCACCTTCACCTTCTCTGCTTTGATGTAGGGTACATATCTCAATAAGTCGAGGAATTTGTTGACATATTCCTCTATAGTGAGTTGCCCTAGTTTGAGTTCATAAAAATCTTTATCCTTCTCGTCGAAATATCTTTCCGACAAATACTTATTCTGGAAGTACTTCTCAAACCGTTTCCAAGACAGGTTCTCCTCATGGACCCCTTTCATGTTCTTAAGATCTTGCCATTAGATGGAAGCTTTTCCATTCAGATTGAAAGTGGCCACTCAAGCCTTCAAATTTTTTGAAAAATCATGGACTCTGAAATATTTCTTGAGTCCAAGTAGCCAGGCCTTGGCTTTCTCTCCCTTCTTTATCTCACCGTCGAAGGAGAGAGGTTTGGCCTTCCTGAATTCCTCAAATTTATGACCCTTGGAAGTCTTTTTATTCTTTTGTTTTCTTTGAGAATAGGAATTGGTCCTGCTACTGGAAGAGCCGTCTGAATCGCCAGCTTCCTTCTCAGTGGAATCGTCCGACACTGGTCCTTTACCTCTATGGTGGAACTTTCTTGACGTGCTTCTCTCAATATGGCCACTGACATGACCATGATTCTGTATCTCAGGTTCATGCTGCATTTGTCACTGTAGATCGGATAAGCTCTGCAGTAAAACTACATTTATTTCGGTTTGCTTTTCTTGTTCTTTCATCATCCTTTCATTGTCTGCCTTGTAGCTTTGCAATTCAACCATGAGACTCCTCACAGTTTCAGCTAGGTCTGGAGGGGTTCCTATTGCTCTTCTTTCGTCAGACTCTTCATCTCTATTGTGGGAGCCTTCTCCCATCTCTTGGTGAGTCACCATTCTCTGCGTCTATAAATTCCCGTGGCTGATCATCCACTTAGGTGAAAAGACAAACGCTGATTGTTAGTCAAGAGTTAGATATATTTTTATAATCTGCACATAATTTATAATTCTTTCACATGCATACACAGTTGGGTTCTAATTTCCAAGTTTTCAATCCTAGACAAGAGAGTTATGTTAGGGGGTTGCTCTTCATAGGAGTACTTTGAAAGGAGCTTATGCGCAACTCGTTCATGAGCCCAATCAGACTGAGTGTTGTAACCATGCTCTGATACCACTTTGTCACATACCCACTACCTAAATCGGATTTTTTTGGTCCTCTGCTGAATCAGAAGACCTAAATATCCATGGAGGCACAGCATAAGATGGCCCTTTCTCTCTCTCCATTCCCATGTAATTGCGGGTCACGATCACAGTCCAAATACACGCAGTGTCTTTTGTATTTCACGTCTCGACGCTATGGTAATGTCGAGTTGTTCGGCTTTGTAGAAGCCAAACCCCAATGGGGCTAGCAACCGGCCAATAGGGATGAATCCCTACAAGGTTATCAATTGGCCAATAGGAATAGGCCACGTCGCATAGTTAAGTGGAATACAGGTGGCAGAGGGGGAGGTGCGACATGGTAGTCGACAGGATAGGAGGGGGCCCCACTTCACTTGCCACACTATTCCGGACCCCCCCCCCCCATTAAAGGTAGAATGGCAAGGGGGGTCCGTAATCCACCTAAACGTTGTTGATCATGATGGACTAATCTTGACCGTTTGAGAGTTATACGTCCAATTTTGGACCCCCCCCTCCCCCCATTAAAGGAAAAATGTCAAGGGGGCTCCGGAATGCATCCTCAGCCGTAGATCTGGGCAAGTGGACTCTGGCCATCCAGATCTATGCGCTACTTACCCAAATGCACCTTTGTGCCTCAGCATAAAACTGGCATCTCTTCCTCACATCGGACGGTCATTATAGAACCTGATATTTCCCGAAGGAATCTTGTCTGTTCATTGGGACTTAGCCACATGCTATCATCTCGACATTATGGGTCAGGATTTGTCAAGGCAAGAGCCCGATTTTTCTTCAACGAAACTCCCGAATCCCCGATCCCCGATTTCCTGAAACAGGTAATATCTCGACACGTCACCTCCTTAAATCAAATGGTCCACAACTGCTCTAGGATTTCCACCGAGGAAAGTCCCGATCCCTTTTCACCAGGACTCCCGATCTCGTGATTCATGATTTCCCAAAATGTGAGATCTTGCGACATGTGGCCTCTGTCAATCGGACGACCCAGATCTATCCCAAGGTTTTAACCATGGAAGATCCCAAAATCTTGTCAACAGGAATCCCAATTCTGCGATTCCTGATCTCCTGAAATGCTAGATCTCATGACACGTGGCCTCCGTTAACCGGACGACTTATATCTATTCTGGGGTTTTCACCATGGAAAATCCTGAATTCTTGACAATAAGACTCTCGATCTTGCGATTCCCAATTTCCTGAAATGGGAGATCTCACAACACATGGCCTTTGTCAAACATATGGCTCAGATCTATATCGGGGTTTCCACAATGGAAAGTCCCAATCCACGGGGGTGTTAACCCTCAGGTATCTCCTAACAGATCCAACGGCTATCAGGTTTTCCAGCCGAGATCTGATGGCTAAGGTAGATTCCTACTTATGGGCTCTCCCACAACTTCCTAAACATGGAAAGATCCACGATCCAGATACTCTCATGGACTTTGGGGATCCATAGTCCTAAATTCTTCACTACCCAAGAAGACACAGGAAAACAAAGTGGTAGGGCATTTAACGCACTACATTCTCCTACTAATCTAACGGTCATGTGTGACCACATATTTCCCGATGGGATCTCATCCGTCGTTCACCATATATCAAAGTTAAGGTCCTTAACTTTCCATCTTCCTCTTTACCAAATCTAGCGGTCATGAGTGACCATAGATTTCCCGACGGGATCTCGTTTGTCGATTCAATACCTAGCATGGATTTCTTAGGGCCTTGCAACCTCACGTCCTCCTTCCAGGTTCTTGATAGGATTTTCAAGGAAGATATCTCTATGGGGAGATTTACTCGGGGAACTATCTAAGGTAGCTAAGGGTATCATCCACCCAAGAACTAGACTTGAAGTCTGAATTAGATCAGTACGCATATAAATAATGATTGATAAGGACACAAGCCATACATAGTCCTTTCATACAAATATACAACTACTAGTACCTATCCAAACACCATACAGGCATTCTTATAATGAAATCATTCACAGTTTCATAGCTTATGGGCATAATCATCAGAATGACCATATACATATACTTCAAGATGCTAGAGGCAAAAAAATTATCATAAATAACACCAGGGGTCAAGCAACTGCTGAGAGGGGTGCTCATTTCCACCCAACAGTAGGCTCAGCGACTCCTAGCGGATTTACCACTAGCCAACCCTGAGCTGAGACCACAATGCTGTGAGACTGCGTCTCTGTTTCCCAGTGACCAGGAGTGAAGGTTGCAATCCTTCCTCTCTGCTATCACTCACTCTGCATATTTCCAGAGTTCTCCCCTCACGTCTGCCCCCAATCACTTCTACCCCACATATTATCCTCTTGTGAGGTTGCGTGTGGCACGATTACCCTCGCGTTGATCAGGCTAGACGGCTCTACGGATGGGAGGTTCATATCCCATCCCTCATTAAACCATCTATCTACCAGCCTGCGAGATATTTAATTCAGGGCCAGCAAGCCGCTTTTGGTTCTCTGGGCCAGTGGAGTCCAAATACAGTATTAATTCTTGGTGGAAGTTAACGCCACCTTTCCAGGTGCCTTCCACCACCATCGTGGTCTCTTTTTATGCACATCCCCTCTCAGCAGTCCTGCAATAAAATTCATAATTTTATTCACATTTATTGGCCTTTTCTTGAAGGTCCATTTACATCACATATTCACATTCATGAGTTTTCCATAGTTCTTGGCCAGTAAAACTATTTTTACAAACTGGGGGAAACATGGTGTTATAGGTGTTGGTCACTATAATTGCTCAATTAATTTCAAACAACCATGTGATACATGAATTGTCAACCCAGGGAAGTCTGTTATTTCAAAGGTAACCACGCACTATATATGCTCAATTTCAAAAGCAACTTAAATTTGTAGTAAAGGAAACTATATTAATCACACTTGCCCTGAATGAACTGAAGTTCTGACTTAAATTACAGGAAACCAACCTACCTATTGCAGATCTTAAATATTAATCTAAGGAATCCTAGATTACATTAAAAGATGAATTGCAACAGGAAAGAATAACTATTCTGTAACCAGAGAACAGGACCCTTACTCTCAAGCAGAGACTTCAACACCTTATTTCTGATTAACACTCTTTCATGAAAACAGTAATGCAGAGAAAGTTAACTCTATCTAGCAGAGAACAAGGCCATCTAATTACTTCCTTTCTAAGAAAGAACCCTTAGCCCTATTTTTGATTAGCACATTTACAGAAATGATTGAAATCTACAGAGAACAAGATATTCTGATCCCTTCCTTTCTAAGCAGGAACCCTTAACTCAGTCTCTGGCTAGCACACTTGCAGAAATGATTGAAATCTACAGAGAACAAGATATTATGATCCCTTCCTTTCTAAGCAGGAACCCTTAACCTAGTCTCCGACTAGCCTCATAAAGTCATCACACAAGATTGCTAACAAAAAGAATGTAACATTCAATAAACCAAAGTTTTTAACAAGACAGAGTTTAGTAGTGTTTCAGCAAATAAGAATTCATTAAAAGTAGTGTTTCAGCATATGAAAGTTAATCAAGTCATGAACAAAAATTATACTAACACACTCTAAAACTAACGGGTGAATATTGTGAAGAAGGTGGGCCCTCCCTTCTCACAAGATTCCCTTGAAACGAGAAAGCTAGAGAAGGATACTCAAAGAAGTCTTTTATTCATCTATCAAAATATCATATTACAGTCTGAAGATGAAGTACGTCCCTCTCTCTGAAGCTTTTCAATACATAAAAACTTGGGATCCTTCGAATGATGATTTCCCCTTATTTAAAGAGGAAATCCCTTCGATACAATTGATAAAAAATTACAATGTATATCTGAGTCCTATCTTTAGTTGGATTTACTTTCTAAACCAGAATAGGATGTCCTAGTCTCATGCAACAGAATGCTATTACAGGAGTTGAATGAGGTATTTCTGTTATGACTAGAGTAACAACTTCTTCTCGTTGCTGCTGATGCTGTTTCAGCATCGCAATTCGCGGGTTGTTTCAGCCACGTGAATTGCACTCTTGACTGTGTTGGAATTCTTATGTAGGAGCGACAATTGGTGCTTGTTGACCGCTGAATGTAACGGCTTCCTTTGTGTTTCAGCATCGTCGATCCTGGCGGTTTCCTCTGTGTTTCAACATCTGCAGCTCTAGACTGTGTAACACCTCTGTGTTTCAGCATCTGCGACCTCGGACTGTGTAACAGCTCCATGTTTCAGCATCAGCGACTTTGGACTGTGTAACAACTCTTTGTTTAAGCATCTACGGCCTCATATTGTGTAACAACCCCGTGTTTCATCATCAACGACTCTGGACTATGTAATAGCTCTGTGTTTCAGCATCTGCGACCTTGGACTGTGTAACAACTCTGTGTTTCAGCATCTGCGACCTGGACTGTGTAATAGCTCTGTGTTTCAGCAACAGGCTTCAAATGCTAATCTGCAGTCTAATCAATGGTTAAGTACGAAAGTGATGTAAAATATTATGCAAAACAAATTAAACATATAGTAATGAGAAGGGATGTTGTATACCTTTGGAATGATCAGATAAAGTGATAGTATGAGTTTAAATGTGGGTGATCAAGAGTATAATAGTGGCAAAAAGTATAGGCAAAAAGGTACATTGTGTGGTCCTAACATCCCCCCCAACTCAAGGTGTTGCGTGTCCTCAGGTAACTCACTCCGAATCAGAGTCTGGATACCGACTCTGAGCATGTAAGTTACTCAAGTAGTAACTTTGGGAGGTACTGTCCGTTGGCATTCTGAACCCTTGGACCTGCTATAATCTTTTCCATGCTGTTGTTTCTGCCTTCTTAGGCAGCTTATAACTAACTTGATACCTTTCTATTAGCAACTAGAGGATGGGGAAATAAAACCGGTACCCTATTCAGTTTTCATCACAATGCCTAACACACTGGATGTAGTTGGGTATCTTGAAAATTGCTACTTCTAGGTTCGCAGGACCAAAAGGATTGTGCTCTTGTCTCTTCTCTGTGGATTGCTGCCAAAACAGGTTATTGGCCTAGAGGGCAGGAATCTCTATGGATCTGATGATGTGCTGACAATCCTGGAGCACTTCTGATTGTAGCTGCTGAACATGTTCAGTCACCCCTGGTTGTTTTATGAACTCATAATATTCTGTAATAAAGGTGGCTGCCCTCTGTGGTTCTGGTCTAATCCAGAGGAGGCGATTATCTTCATTGTGCTTAGCAGCCAAAAAGTCATCTTGCCACAAAATCTGATTATAGAGAAAGGAAGCGAATGCTCGAATTTGAATGTCCCCAACAAGGGGATTTATGTTTAGCAGCCTATTTTCGGGAATGGCCTCATTATGGAAGTATGCCTCACAAAGGAGGTGCTGATCCCTAGTAGAGGCCGCTACAAAAGTCTTGACAAAATCTGCTGGTTGTAGTACTCCATGGGGTTTACCTTCTATAATGGATTTGATCTGAAACCATGTGAGTCTCTCCATAAGGAATAAGGATTAGTTACAAGATGGCTTTCTTGTGGCCAATAGCTCCTGTACCAAATAAAATATCAGGACCAATCTTCCTTTCAAGTCTTTGTTCTTCTTCTTGAGGTCACGAGCTTCCTGGCGTGTCTATTCTAATGCTTCCCAATTTGAGTAAGTATGATTTATCCAGATTTGTCTGTGCACTTGCAGGTTTTTGGCTTGTGTTTCAACATACTCTTTCTTCCATTTTTGTATTTCTACCTGCTCATCCCATAGATGAGTCTGTGTTTCAGCGTTGGAAGTAGTGGGATGAGGTAAGGTTTGAGTAGATTGTTCCCTAGAAGTGGAGAGAATGATCTGGTTGGGAGGTGTAAATTCCCCCATAGGCATTGTTTGCACAGCCTTGTTGACAATAGCAGGGGATTCTTTTGTTGCAATGCAGGATTCAGTCTTGAGCCTGGGAGGGCTTGTTGGTTCTTGTGTTGCAGCAGGTTCAGTTTTGAGCTTGCTAGGGCCTGCTGGTTCTTGTGTTGCAACATGTTCAGTTTTGAGCTTGGTAGGGCTTGCTGGTTCTTGTGTTGCAGTAGGTTCTTCCTTGACTTCAAAAGGTGAAGGAGTAGGGGCTGCTCCTGGCATTGGGACCTGAATCACCTTATAGCCTACCTGATAGTAAATATCTCCACATTGGCAACACATATATTCTTTGCATAGGCTTTCTGTAGTTTTCTCTGACAAGGTTGCTATACGGTCTAAGGTGTACAAATTTAGTTCCTTTTCATATGCTTCCTTTGCCCTAGCTAGTTCCTACTTATATGCTTAAAGTTCTGACTTTAAAAACTCATTTTCCTGCAAGACAGATGCCATTGTTGCTTCTGGTTGTTGGGAAGGAGCAGCAGGAATGGTAGTTGCTGCTTGTGTTTCAGCTTCTTGGTGTAGGAAAAGTAAAGTTGCAGCACCCTCAACTTCTAATTCTTGTATATCAATTTCAATATCAGTGGCTGGTTCTTGTGTTTCAGCCACTGAATGGGTAGTTGGTTTTTCAGCTACTTTGCTTGAGGAGGGTGGTGTTGCAACATTCTGGGCCTGTGATTCCTGTAATTCAATTTCAATATTAGTGTCTGGTTCTTGTGTTTCATCCACTAGATGGGTAGCTGGTTCTTGTGTTTCAGCTACTTTATTTGAAACAAATGATGTCTGGGTATCTGGTTCCTGTAACTCAATTTCAATGTCAGCGGCTGGTTCTTGTGTTTTAGCCGTAGCTGTTTCTTGTGTTTCAGCTATGGTTGGTTCTTGTGTTTCAGCCACTGAGTGGGTAGCTGGTTCTTGTGTTTCAGCTACTTTATGTGAGACAGATGATGTTACAGTATCCTGGGCATCTGGTTCTTGTGTTTCAGTGCCCGTGGTTGGAATAGGCAAAGATCTGGGGATTGGGGAGGTTGGAGGTGTACGGGGTATCAGTCAAATTGGTGGAGAATCTAGGGTAGTGGTCATAAAGGGTGGCCTTGTTGAGGCTCTTGTTCACTTTTTCTGTAAGAAGGGTGGAAAGAGGGGAGTTTGCTTTTGTTTTCATGAAGGTCTTTCTTCAATGATGGGGCAGGAGGGATTATCCGATTTAGAGTCATCACTAAGAATATGAAGGGTGGGAGTGGATGACTCTGGTACATTATGCAGTGGATTTGGTATGGTAGGGGGACTGGTTGGTTCCATGGGCAGGCTATTGGGTACTTCGGGGGAGTTTGGGGGGTTTTGCGGTTGCTGCTCCTGAGGATTTTCAGGAACTTCGGAAGTTCGTTGGGGGTTTATGGGTGGGTTGTTTAGTGGACGGTTTTGTTGAGCAAAACCCCTGTGGATGAGCAATTGGACAAGACAGTGGTGGGTGAGTGAAAGGGTTGGATCTTTAGCCTTTCTGCAATAATGTGCCATGTTTTTCAAACAACCTAGAAAATAATAAGGAATATTGAACCATCTGTTATGCCTTAAATGAGAAAGCAGAAGAAATTCATGCTGATAAACTACCTGATATCGACCTTCGCAGGTCAGGTAATGCTTGATGAACCTTGCAACTTCCGGCCATGGGGGTGGCAATGAGCTAAGCTAAACACCCCTTCCTTTCAGTTCAATTCGTTCCTCGGGCAGGAAGAAGTTCTGCTGAACATTCCCAATGATATGTTTTCGGCTAAACATGCGAGTGCCGTCGATAGGGAGGCCTGAGACCTCTGCTATATCTTCTTCTGTTACTAATATTCGGACCCCTTCGACGACAGAATGGTCCTCCTGAAGATTTTGGGTGAATTGCAGGACCTGTTGTTCATTATACCCCTGAAGTCTCTGGAAGTAATTGAGCCATCCTGCCTGCTGGAAGATTTGATACGCTGTTGGATAGTGTTCTAACAACGCTGTGGTGGTGGGCTCATTCCATATGATAGATCCTCCCATGGCTACCAACTTGGTAAGATACAGCGTCGAGAGTTTGTGTATCAGCTTCTGCGCAGAATGAGTTTTCTGAGCGATGTTATGTAGGAATAGTGGTTAAATGCGTGAAAGGGTGGTGAAATAAGGATGGCGGCGGTGAAATCAGGTGAAATGATGGTATCGCAGATTTGATGTGTACTTCCCCTCCCGTCAAGTGCGGCTAGTAATTATTGCACTTGAATGGTCATAATGTCTTAGAATCTTTCTCATTAACTATAGCCTAACTGAATTACATAAAATTTACATACCTCACCTTACCGTTTGATTCGTTCTGCGAACAACATATCATGCCTGTCCGTGGTAGTCCTGTTGTGGTGGAGACTTTTGATCTAATAGATGAATTATGTCGAGGGTTTGTTGTCTAGAAGGATGAACTGTAATCTGAGGGCGTAAAATCTTACTGACAGTCGATGGTGAAAGACTGGTGTTTCAACAACAGAGAAAAATGAAACAATTGTTGTAGATGAAGAACTATTGAGCAATGGTGTTTCAGCATCGGAAGAAAGTCAAAAGTGCTGAACGGTGGTGTTTCAGCATCGGAATAAAGTCCAAAGTGCTGAACAGTAGTGTTTCAGCATCGGAAAAAATAGTGAAAAGTTGTTGGTAATGGTGTTTCAGTAACAGAAGGGGAAAGGTGAAACAAGTGCTGGACAGAGTTGTTTCATTGATGAAAATGGTGAGGAAATGGCGGACTGGAGTGTTTTGGGGGTGGGAAGAATAAAAAAAGGTGTTGAATAGTGGTGTTTCGGCATCGGGAAAAATAGTGAAAAGTTGCTGGTAATGGTGTTTCAGCAACAGAAGGGGAAAGGCGAAACAAGTGTTGGACGGAGTTGTTTCGTTGATGAAAATGGTGAGGAAATGGCGGACTGGAGTGTTTTGGGGGTGGGAAGAAAAAAAGGGTGCTGAATAGTGGTGTTTCAACATCGGGAAAAATAGTGAAAAGTTGCTGGTAATGGTGTTTCAGCAACAGAAGGGGAAAGGCGAAACAATTGTTGGACGGTGTTGTTTCGTCGATGAAGGATGGTGAGGAAATGGGAAAAAGTGCTGAAAAGGTTGCCGAGTTGTGATGGGGGAAAAGGTGTGAGTTTGGTGGTAGTGGTGTTTCAGTAATGAAGGAAAGGGAACGGATTGCTGACAGTGGTGTTTAGACAACAGAGAAAAGTCAAAAGTGCTGAAGTGTGGTGGTTCAGCATCGGAGGCAAGTCAAGAGTGTTGAACAGTGGTGTTTCAGCATCAGAAGAAAGTCAATAGTGCTGATCAGTGGTGTTTCAGCATCGAGAAATATTTTCTCCTTGAAGTAGGATCGTCCTTTCCTAGTGGCCTATACTTCGATCGAGGATTCTACAAAAATCGAATGTAGCATGGTATTTCTTGACAGGGATTATTATTGAATAAAATCTAATCTAATCTAATACTAAAGAAAATTTACTTAAAATAATTAATTGCTATTAGGGTTAGAAACTCCCTCAACAAAGAGGAACTGGGCGTCTTCCATGCATGTGGCTTTAAAATCTTCTTTAGAAATTGGGCGTTGATACAGACGGAGCCGATGACCATTTACAAGTAACGGGGTTTTGGAGTCATCGATTGTGAGGAGCCTTATTGTTCCATTGGGGAAAATTGTGTCTACTTCGTAAGGTCCAAGCCATCTTGTACGTAGTTTCCCTTGAAATTCTTTGAACCGGGAATCATACAGTAGGGCCCAATTACCTTTTTGGAACTGCTTGTTCTTGATATTTTTGTCATGCCATTTTGATATTTGCTGTTGAATTATGGTTGTTTGCTGAATGGAAATTAATCTTTTCTCCTCCAATTCATTAAGCTGCTGCAACCTGGCTGTCTGTGCATCAGTTAAATCAAGGTTGACAACTAAAGCAATCCTTAAGGTTTTTATCTCAAATTCCACAGAAAAGACAACACTCTTTCCATACACTAATTAGGGAGAGAATCTTGTAGTATTTCTCCAGGTAGTTCTGTAGGCCCATAGTGCTTCAGGGAGCCTGTAGGACCAATCCTTTCTATATTCCTTCACTGTTTTTGTCAGAATGGCTTCTATTACTTTGTTTGTGCTTTCCACCTGTCCATTGGCTCGGGGGTGGTATGCTGTAGTCATTCTCTCCTGAATCTGATATTTCTGAAGGGTGGCTTGGAACCCATGAGAAGTGAAAGGAGGTCCTCCATCTGTAACTAATTCTCTTGGCACTCCAAATCTGGTGAAGATATCTTTAAATAATAATCTATAACTTCTTCTTCAGTCGCTCTGTGGAGTGCCTTGGCTTCCACCCATTTAGTCATGTAGTCTGTGCAGACCACTATATAAACTTTTTGATTGGATGGAGGGTTGATGGGTCCTATAAAGTCTAAGGCCCATCTTTCAAATGGTTCAAGTACTACCTAGGGTTTTAATGGCATTTCATCTCTATGATTAGGTTGGCCTACTCTTTGGAAGCTATCACAGGCCTGGACATATTTCTTTGCATCTTTGAAGAGTGAGGGCCAATAGTACCCCATCCTGAGAATTTTATGGGTTGTTCTCTTATCAGCAAAATGCCCTCCGCAAGGGCCATCATGACAAGCCTTCAATAGATCATACACCTCATCTTCTCTAATACACCTTCGAATTTCTTGATCAGCTCCTGTATGAAAAAGGTACCCGCTTATCCAACTATACCGAGCACTTTGATGAATAATACTTTTTTTCTCTCGGTAGGATAGGTGTGATGGTAACTTCCCTGCAACCAAGTAGTTAGCAATATCTGCATACCAAGGTGAGTGAGCAGAAGATGCAAATAGATATTCATCAGGAAAGGAATCATCTGTTGGGGTATCATCATCAGGTGTCAATCGAGAAAGGAAATTAGCAACTACATTCTCTTTTCCTGGTCTATCTACAATTGTAATATCAAATTCTTGCAATAATAGTAGACATCTGGTGACTCTAGCATTTGTGATAGGTTTATTCATTAAGTACTTGATAGCTGAGTGATCAGTATGGAAAAAAGTAGAATAGCCAGTAATGTAATGTATAAATTTATTAATTGCATAGATAACTGCTAAGAATTCCTTCTCGGTGACTGTATAATTGAGTTCAGCAGGGGTTATATTTTTGCTGATGAAATATATAGCATAAGGGAGATGATCTTCTTCTTGTCCCAAGACAGCTCCTATAGCCGTATCTGAAGCATCAGAGGATATGTGAAAGGGAAGTGTCCAATCAGGTCCTCTAAGGATAGGAGCTGTAGATAACTGATGTTTAAGTGTATTAAATGCTTCTTGACAAAAGTTAGTCCAATTGAATTCATCATTTTTCATCAGTAAAACAAACAGGGGAGAATCTATTTTGGAAAAATTCTTAATAAATCTTCTATAGTATCCAGCATGTCCTAGAAAGCTTCTTACCTCTGTTTGGGTTTTAGGAGTAGGAAGATCCTTAATGACTTGTATTTTGGATGGGTCTACCTGAATTCCTTGAGATGAGATAAAATGTCCAAGCACTATTCCTTCACTCATCATCATATGGCATTTTTCTGTACTTAAGGAGAGTTGGGCTTGTATGCATCGTTTAAGAACCTTCTCAAGGTTTTCCAGTGCTTCCTGAAAAGAAACGCCATAAGGGGTAAAATCATCCATAAAGATTTCCATAGAGTCATTAAGCATATCATAAAAAATTCCTAAAACTGCCCTTTGGAAGGTTGTTGGTGCATTACATAGTCCAAATGGGAGGACTCTATAAGCAAAGGTTCCCCAAGGGATAGTAAAGGTGGTTTTATATTGATCTTGAGGTGCAATTTTGATCTGGTTATACCCACCGAAACCATCTAAAAATGAGAAAAATTTCTTCCCTAACAAATTATCTAACACTTGATCACTGAATGGTAATGGAAAGTGATCTTTCTGAGTGGCTTTATTTAAAGCTCTGTAATCCACACATACTCTCCATTTCCCATTTTTCTTAGGAACTATTACCAACGGGGATACCCATTCACTGTCTGATATAGGATAGATAAACCTTGCATTGAGTAATTTTTGAAGTTCTTCTTTGAGGATTTCTCTTAAGTCCGGGTTCATTCGTTGCTGAGGTTGGAAGATTGGCCGACAATCTTCCTTAATATATATTCGATGAGTGCATAACTCAAGAGAGATTCCTTTCATGTCTGTGTAATCCCATGCGATTGCTTCTTTATTTTCCCGAAGTAACTTCATTAACTGTTGTGTTTCAGCATCTGTCAAATGAGGGTTTATATTCAATGTTTTGCCAGGTTCAATTTCAACTGGTATGTTTTTGGAGGAGATAGTTTTAGGTGTTTGAGTTGGGCTTCCCAAATTGAGGTTTTCTTGATTATCAGACTCCAACAGTGCAGTTAATTGATTATGATTTTCTAGAGTGACAGAGGAGGGCTCGTAAATAAAATTATTGATAATTTCATCCTTAGTAGAGTCTTTCAGGCTTAAATCTTGTCCGATAGTCAAAAGAGGTTGAGTAGTTTGATCCTCAAAATCTACCCATACARAATTATCATTATTAGCCAGGGGTGTATCATGAGGATAGAGGGTAAGCTACTTTGTTTCATAACCATTTGAAATTGTCATTGACCCTGATCTACAGCTGATAAAAGCATTTGCTGTGGCTAGCCAAGGTYTACCCAGAATTAGAGGGTGCCCCCCCAACTTTGTTTTGGGTTGCAGCACTGTGAAGTCAACTGGGTAATTCTAGGATTCCACAGAGATACTGAGGTCTTCAATGACTCCTTCTGGTTTAATTGTGGATCGATCAGCCAATTCTAGGATAGTTAGGGTTTCTCTGACTTCATTTTGTAATTGTAGCAGTTGTAAGGTTTCTAAAGTCATGATATTGATGGATGCACCTAGGTATACAAGGACTCGAGGGATTATCATTTTTCCAACTTGTACAGTAACGGTAGGGTGGCCAGGATCACCATATTTAACTGGGGGAGTTTTACCTGACATTAGTGCAGACAGGTCTCCCATAACATGGACTGTAAGGGGATCCTTAGTTTTCCTACCAGGATTTTTAACACAAATATCTCGCATTGTCCTAGCATAGATTGGTACGTCTCGGAGTGCTTGTAGTAGAGGAATTTTAACATATAAATTCTATAATTCCCCTAGAATATTAAAAGCTGGTGGTTCAAGTATTTTAGTTAAGGCTAAACGCTCAGGAAATGGTGGTGTTGTTGTTTCAGCAGCATTGTTAGAGGATGATTGTACCTTTTCAGGTACATCATGCTCTCTTGTTTCCTCTTTATTAGAAGAGGTAACATCAGCTATGGTAGATTCCATTATTCTCCCAGATCGAAGATGAATATCGTTGCATTGTGCAGGGAGAAGGGAAAGTGTGGGCTGATTATAAATATCAATGCACTGCACAGCTTTATTATTCGGGTTGGGGTTAGGTTGTACAGGTAGCTGGGGTCTCATCGTTTGGTTGTTTGGAGGAGTACCTACTAGTAAGGAGAGTGGTTGTGGGAGTTGAGGTAATTGATTTTGAAAGGCAAGTTGTTTTCCTCTCCAATTTTGATTCCACTGATTCTGATATGGCTATTGTTGTTGTGGAGGCCAAGAGGTCCACATTGAGGGATCAACAAAGGGTGGGTTATTTTTTTGCATGGGTGGGTAAGTTTGTTGCATGGGTGGGTAAGTTTGTTGCATGGATGGGTTATCTTGTTGCATGGATGGGTAATTCATGTGATTAGTGTATTGCATTTGATTGTAGGGGGGGTAACTCATTTGATTGAAAGAAGAATAATTATTCCAACGATTAGAATATGCAAATGGCATGTTAGAGTTCATACCTTGTCCCCGCGGTTGCCATTGTCTCCTTTGTGTCATTAGATAGACAGCTTCAGCTTCTTTGTTCATTGGTTGTAATGCTGCCTTGATCCCTGGTAAAGATGGACAATTTTGGGTATCATGATCTTTGTCACAGATAGTGCAGATTGGCTTTTTGTCCAGTGGACATTCTCTTCTTGGGTGCTTATCTTTGCATTGAGAACAAAAGATAGATAAGGCTGCTTCTGCTTCTTCTTTCTTTTTCTTAATCTGCAGGGTATCCATTTGTGAGGCAAAAGAGCTTATAATTTCAGTTTTAAAATCTTCAAGTAAATTACCTATCTTGGCTCTTGTTTCTCCCCCACTGGCTGATTTTTGGAATCTTGAAAATGTGGTGTCCCCGCTGTTTAATCTGTTTCTTGAAGCTCCCCTTGAACATCTTTTGCATAAATTGACAATTTCATCATATGATTCCTTGGATATGTCCCCTTTTCCAAGCATATTCAGCATATTCAGACAGTCATCCCTTACTCCTTTTAACAAAATAGTTTTGAGAATATCTTTACTTACATTGGGATGACTGGATCTCTTTATATTGTATTGTAGCCTTTATACAAAGTCTTCTAGATTCTCGTCCTCTTTCTGCATCATCTTAAATAGCTCCTCCCTCTTTTCTCTCGTTCGACAGTAGTCCTGGTATTTGTTCAGAAATTTCTGTTTCATTTGGTCCCATGTTGTGATTACATGGCCTCCAAGACTCATAAACCATCTTAGTGCATTCCCTTTTAGTGTTGCTGGAAATAACTTCAATTTTTGAGCATTAGAAACGTAATCATAACTTCTACATAATATATCAAACTCAAACAAAAATTCATCAGGATCCTCTGAAGATAGACCATGAAAATTAGGCAATGTTGAGAGTGGAATTTTTTTCATGGGGGTTGCTCCTCTACGGAGATCGCCAATAGGAAATCCTAATGTAGAGAAAGAATTTTCATCTTTTACTTCTCCTTCAGGACTTACCTGTTCTTCGTGATGTAATTCTTCATTGTACTCATCCATATTTTCCTTTGTCTGCTCCCCTGCTGCACTTGCTCTGTCCTCAATGTCTCCTACTGGCTTCTGGACTGTCTCAGGACTCCAAACTTCTTTCCCTATTCCAAAAACTGCTTGGAATGAAGGCTAGGAGTTTTGTTTTCGAAGGTTTGGTCGTTGAGCAGCAGCTTTAGACTTTGATAGAATCTCGTCGATGTAAGTATTTCTTCCTCCTTTTCCTTTTCCCTTGCCACCTATAGGGTTAGTGTATTTGGGGTCTTTCATGCAATCTTTTTATCTAAAGAAAAAAATCATGAGTGCTTTTGAAATCTATAGCTACCTTCCCCGGCAACGGCGCCAAAATGTTGGTCACTATAATTGCTCAATTAATTTCAAACAACCAAGTGACACATGAATTGTCAACCCAGGGAAGTCTGTTATTTCAAAGATAACCACGCACTATATATGCTCAATTTCAAAAAAAACTTAAAGTTGTAGTAAAGGAAACTATATTAATCACACTTGCCCTGAATGAACTGAAGTTCTGACTTAAATTACAGGAAAGCAACCTACCTATTGTAGATCTTAAAGATTAATCTAAGTAATCCTGGATTACATTAAAAGATGAATTGCAACAGGAAAGAATAACTATTCTGTAACCAGAGAACATGACCCTTACTCTCAAGCAGAGACTTCAACACCTTATTTCTGATTAACACTCTTTCATGAAAACAGTAATGCAGAGAAAGTTAACTCTATCTAGTAGAGAACAAGGCCATCTAATTCCTTCCTTTCTAAGCAGGAACCCTTAGCCCTATTTTTGATTAGCACATTTGCAGAAATGATTGAAATCTACAGAGAACAAGATATTCTGATCCCTTCCTTTCTAAGTAGGAACCCTTAACCCAGTCTCTGGCTAGCACACTTGCATAAATGATTGAAATCTACAGAGAACAAGATATTCTGATCCCTTCCTTTCTAAGAAGGAACCCTTAACCCAGTCTCTGGCTAGCACACTTGCAGAAATAATTGAAATCTACAGAGAACAAGATATTCTGATCCCTTCCTTTCTAAGCAGGAACCCTTAACCCAGTCTCTGGCTAGCACACTTGCAGAAATAATTGAAATCTATAGAGAACAAAATATTCTGATCCCTTCCTTTCTAAGAAAGAACCCTTAACCCAGTCTCCGTCTAGCCTCATAAAGTCATCACACAAGATTGCTAACAAAAAGAATGTAACATTCAATAAACCAAAGTTCTTAACAAGACAGAGTTCAGTAGTGTTTCAGCAAAGCAGAATTCATTAAAAGTAGTGTTTCAGCATATGAAAGTTAATCAAGTCATGAAAATAAATTATACTAACACACTCTAAAACTAGCGGGTGAATATTGTGAAGAAGGTGGACCCTCCCTTCTCACAAGATTCCCTTGAAACGAGAAAGCTAGAGAAGGATACTCAAAGCAGTCTTTTATTCATCTATCAAAATATCATATTACAGTCTGAAGATGAAGTACGTCCCTCTCTCTGAAGCTTTTCAATACATAAAAACTTGGGATCCTTAGAATGATGATTTCCCCTTATTTAAAGAGGAAATCCCTTCGATACAATTGATCAAAAATTACAATGTATATTTGAGTCCTATCTTTAGTCGGATTTACTTTCTAAACCAGAATAGGATGTCCTAGTCTCACGCAACAGAATGCTATTACAGGAGCTGAATGAGGTATTGCTGTTATGACTGGAGTAACAACTTCTTCTTGTTGTTGCTGATGCTGTTTCAACATCTCAATTCACGGGCTGTTTCAGCCACATGAATTGCACTCTTGACTCTGTCGGCATTCTTATGTAGGAGAGATGGTTGGTTCTTGTTGACCACTGACTGTAATGGTTTCCTTTGTGTTTCATCATCGTCGGTCCTGGTGGTTTCCTCTGTGTTTCAATATCTGTAGCTTTGGACTGTGTAATAGCGTTGTGTTTCAACATCTGCGACCTCGGACTGTGTAACAACTTTGTGTTTCAGCATCAGTGACTCTGGATTGTGTAACAACTCTATTTTTCATCATCTGCGACCTTGGACTGTGTAACATCTCTGTGTTTCAGCATCAACGAATCTGGACTGTGTAACAACTTTGTGTTTCAGCATCTGCAACCTCGGACTGTGTAACAGCTCTGTGTTTCAGCATCTGCGACCTGGACTGTGTAATAGCTCTGTGTTTCAGCAACAGGCTTCAAATGCTAATCTGCAGTCTAATCAATGGTTAAGTATGAAAGTGATGTAAAATATTATGCAAAACAGATTAAACGTATAGTAATGAGAAGGGACGTTGTATACCTTTGGAATGAACAGATAAAGTGATAGTATGAGTTTAAATGTGGGTGATCAAGAGTATAATAGTGGAAAAAAGTATAGGAAAAAAGGTACATTGTGTGGTCCTAACAATAGGTATACTCTAGGAACTTTGGTTCACTAGAAGAGTATTCTCAGGTATAAGTTTAACCCTTTTTCGGGCTCGATGGACTAAATTTACAAAAAAGGAACTCCCACGGAGTCCATAGTTAAGCTCTTTTCAGACTCCCTAAAATTGAAAATATTGTTGAGTGATATTGTTCCTTCACACATTAAAATGGTCTAGAAGAACATCCCCTACAGAGTCCATAGTTAATCTCTTTTTAGAATCCTTAAAATTGAAAATATCGCCGAGTGATATTCTTCCTTCACACTCATCAAATAGGAACAAAAGAACATCTATTGGTATGAGTTTACCCCTTTTTTCGGCCTGTGGATTAAGGGAAAAATGTACACCTCAAGAGATTCATCTTGCTAGGAGACTTCTCCTAAGTAAATTTTATACTTTTTCAGGCTAAGGAGACTAAATCTAGAAAAAGGTTGTGAGTCCATAGTTAAGCTCTTTTCAGACTCCTTAAAATTGAAAATATTGTCGAGTGATCTTGTCTGTGTCACACTTGTTAAAATGTTTCTGAATAGACGTATTTTCAGTGTTATTTTACCCCTTTTTCGAACTGAATATACTATCTTTGAAAAAGGAACCCGAGCAGAGTCTTCTTTTATGCTTTTTCAGAGTCTCTAAAAATGAAAAACCACTAAGATTACCTTCTCTGGGCTCATTAAAATTACATTGAAGGGTGTTTTCATCGTTTATTATTAATTGCATTTGCATCCTTACATATTTGGCCTAATGTCAACTCCATGTTTCTCTCAGCTGAACCTTTGAAGCATGCCTTATACGCAAGCCTTGTAGCACTTTTCCTCTATGTCTTGACACCTTGACCCATGGAGGAATTATTCCTAAGTGTCCTTTTCTTGCACATGTTTCCTTGCGCTGAGAATTAGTGTGTTCCATGCACTTGGAACTAGTATGCTTGTGACACTCATTCCTCCTTTGTAACATATCATTCTTCTTTTTCAAGCTCTTTAAAATATTGAAAAAGACAAAAAAATCAAATATACTCCAAAAAGAGGACGGGAAAAGTATTTTTTTTTATGGCAGCACAATGCGTCACGATTACACAAAGCACATCCTTCCATTTTTTCTTCAAGATTTGGGATTTAATATGACCTTAGGAAGTTGTTCTTGCTACATAGAGTTGTGTCCTCCTCTGTTTGGTTATTCTTCCAAACACATGGAGAGTTTGCGCTGCCTCCTGCATTGTGAACTTATGGTAATGTCATGCTGCCTGAGTCTGATCATATGTCATGCCAATGTAAAAGGGAATTTTTTCCCAACCTGAGTTGACCTTTCTACAGTTTCTCTCTTGACCTCATGCCCGACCATCCTGAAATTCCAATCGAGTCCTTGTTTGAAATCAATGAAGTTCTTTTCCTGATCATCGAGATCCTCTTGTTTGTTCCCAAAAAGCTGTCGAATACCTCTGGGTAGTGAATTCATACACTCACATTACACTCCTACCCGATTTTTGAATATCTTGAAGTTGTTTCTTGATCTTTGAAGGCCTCATCTCCAGCCATAAGGCATCTTTGGCTTCTTGAAGATGGATACTATACATGTATATATTTTATTTTGTGATGTATATCTGCTGTGTATTATTCACAGATACACTTTATATAGTTATATGACATGGATATGCAGTGTATTTGATTGGAAAGCATCATTTATTTCATCCCGAGCATGGGTATGTTCACCTTGGAGATACATTTATTATTTTTGTAGATGGCACCTCCTAAACTCTGGTCCCTGGCTCACTTTCTTCATACATTGGTAAAGATTTGTAATGCGTTTTGGCCATCAGATTCTCTTATGACCTCACACATTAGAGGGCATCTGTTATAACCCTAAATTGCACAATACATGTATACATGGCACCAGGCCCTCTTACTTGCTATTTTTTCCAAGCCATCACTGAGCAACTCTTCTTAATTTTTGTTTTTTGAAGATGTATGAACCCTGCACTAGTACTGACCACATACGCATGCTAGCTGTACCATTACTAACCATGTATGTATGCTATCTGCACCATTACAACCCGCGTATACTCACAAAAGTTGCAAGGAATTCATTGAGATTATGACTATTGGGTAGTTTTCCAACTGTCCCACTACCTATATCCCATCACCCAACCGAATAACCATCCTTTTGTCATATAAAAGGAGGTTTTGGGGTCTAATTCCATACCCAAGCATAAGAATAGTGAAAATCTGTTTGTTTCACATCCCCTCCTTGCCCCAAGAATTTGTAGCCACCTTGTGAGATTTGTACCAAAATTTCCCATTCTTTCCTTTTTCCTCCATCATAAGCCTATTCCATTCCCTAGAGAGAGGTTGAGAAAGGAAATATACGTGGAAGAGAATTTGGATATTGGTGAAGAGGATCCTAGACCAGGTTTGAGGAGCAATCGTTGATCTCATTGTAAGTAAACATTGTGATATCAATAAAAGGAATACTTTTTCTGTCCCGAAATATGATGTCTCAAATATTTGTGTTTGATTTATTCTTTATTATAACATCTAACCCATGATATATATATGATATGCATGTTTGTACTTCCCTGTTTATATGTTTTTGAATGCAGGCCATCCTTGGGAGGAGTCTTGTAGTCAGTGGATCTATCGAACACGAAAGGATCAACACTGGACACAGAGTAAAAGGTAAAGTTACCAGATTTTTTCACTTTGTACTTCATGCATGAATGTGGGGTATATTCAGGGTAGTTATAAAAAGTAGGATACTTTTAGACGGTTAGATATGCTTACACGTTGAACCCTAGTGTAGTCCATAGGGGAGTTTTCCCGCTATAGCAAATACGCTTAAAAATTTGTTGCAAAAATCCTCCATGGTTGAATTTCCCAATTTCAGTTCATAGAATTATTTGGCTTTACTTTCATAGTAGTGTTCTGATAGATATTGTTTCTTAAAATATCTCTTAAAAGTTTTCCAAGTGATTTTGTGTTCCTTTATATTCTTTACCCTTTTAATATCTTGCCACTAGATATCTGCCTTCTCAGTCATATTATAGATAGCCATTATTTCTTTAAGTTCACTTGAATAATTATATATTTGAAATTATTTTTTCATCCCGAAAATCCAAGCTTATGCCTCTTATCCAGTCTAATCTCACCATTAAATATTGGAGGTTTTATTTTCTTAAATTCTACCATAATTTCCTCATGATGCTTATGTTTCTTTTTAATTCCTTGTTCCAATTTGGAACTGTCCTCACTTAAAGTTTTAGTTTCGTTAAATACATATTCCATCATTGATTCAATGTGTTCGAATTTCCTATACTTCTTCTTGTGTAGATCAGTTTTTGAATTACTCAAAAATTGACCTTTATTCTTACTAGAATTCTGATTACATAACTTGTCTAACAATATTGCATTAAGTTCTTCTTATGTCTTTATAATTCATTTATTATCTACGTTAACATGTTTCATTTCCTCTCTTATACCCTATATAGTTTGAATTAGTTTTGATTTTCTGTTATCCCTACTTTCATTCAAGTTAACTCATACATTTCCTTCACCAATATTTCCTTGTTTAGGGT
This sequence comes from Picea mariana, assembly GCA_032191745.1. NCBI lineage: Eukaryota > Viridiplantae > Streptophyta > Pinopsida > Pinales > Pinaceae > Picea > Picea mariana. The sequence goes on along the minus strand of JASDQU010101260.1, from coordinate 143,106 downwards.
TTTTTATGGTGCATTTTGATGTGACCCTTCTTCAGGTAGAATATGTACTTCTATTATTCTTCCTGAAAATCACAATATCTTTCCTAGTGGTAAGAATAAATATAACAATAATAAATTATTCATCGTAGTTGATCTCATCAGGTTGAGTGTTGCTCCTAAATCTCCGATACCATTATGTCACATACCCAAAAACAACTTTTTATTTTGGCATTCTGGTCTCTACCTAGTTTAATAGTCCTATCACAAAATTTATCTAGGGTGGTGTCTTTTCAGGGAAATTACTGTCCTGCACATATTTTCCTTCTTCTAGATACCATTTATGTTACCATAACCCTATTATGAGTTTATCTATGGAGAAAACCACGAGTTTTTCCTATGCGCGACTTGGTCTTAATTCGTTTATTGTTTCTCATTTTTGGTTATGGTAGATTTTGTTGGATGCTTGAATAATGATGGGCCCCTTATCATTTCTGAGGGTACCCATCAAAGATGAGATATATTTCACAGTTTGATTGAGGCGATCTATAGGAAAGATAACTTGCCCTGAGTTATTTCTTGTAAGAGATTCATACCATGTTCTTTGTCATTTATCTAAATAATTTAGAGTTTTCTTTTGTAACTTGTTTTTGGGTTACTACATGTATCGCTAGACCAAAATGGCAGGATTTCTATACCAAATATTTATTCGAAAGTACTTTAAGTATTCCTTTATTTCAACACTTTTGTTTTCCTTTTAATGAGGTTCTTTTGTCAAGTATTATACTAACTTCAGTTAGTGCATCATTGCTTGTAGGTAATGGTTTGGTTCCTCAGCTAGGGTACTCGACCTATTAAAAAGGTAATTTGGTTTCCATCACAGACCTTTTATGTGAATGGATATTGTTACATCATCTGACTTCGACGTTAGTTAGACAGTTAACTCTGATAAACCCATTTCAGTTTAAAGTTGGTTTTCTCTATAACTGGGTAGTTGCGTGTGCAAGTGGGATTTTGTAATTTTCATTGAGGTTTAAAATTAGGACAGAATATCCTATATGTATTTTAAAAAGTATTCTTCTTATGTCGCTTATAGATTCGGGTTAAAACAGTTTGTAACTACTAGTAACTTATTTTATAAAGTAAATTTCCAAGCTTTACCGAGCTAGCCAATTTATACTTGTCGTTATCTTTTTTTTTTTTTTCCTTTTAGCAAATGTTAAGCCCTAAATAGTGGCACATTACCCCTTAATTAGGGAATATTACATTAGTAATGTTATTTTATTTGTTTCGGCTCAGGTCCATTAGTTGTAATTGTACCTCCTAGTCTCCTATATATATCAAGGAGAGCTTTTCATTTGGAATCATCTTGTATTTGGAAATTTATGTGGTGTATAAGAAGGTTTCCCCCTCAAAGAGGATTATTATCTAAAATTATCTCTTTTTCAAGGCGTTGAGTACTTATTCTAAGGTTTTTCTATGCTATATTGATATTTGGTTCCTAACATTTGGTATCAGAGCCCAAGGTCTTAGGGTTTCACTTCTACACCTACAACACCTTGGAATGTTCTCTATAACTTTTTTTATATGCTATTTTAGAAGGAACCCCTTGGAGGATATTATTATACGGATCAAGGTACATGAGGTAAAAATTATATCTCCTAAGGCCTTATACTTTCAGAGATATATCCTATGTAATATAGGGTTTTGAAATCGTCCTGAATTTAGTCATCTAAAAAAAATTTCTATAAATTTTTTTATGTAAAATTTCAGACCCTGAAACCTAAAGGATATTCATAGAAATTATTAAGGTATTTTTTATAAAAATTTCATGTTCTCGATCATCCTAATTTTGTAGATACACCCAGTGCAAGATAGGGTATCTGACTAGTCATATTAACTAGTCTCAAACAGGTCTTCCAGGTAAAATAGTGATATCTTCTTCAATGAGTATCCAAATTAAGTGAGACTAGTTGTATTGGATAGTGGAAAGTATTTAATATTTCTAGTACAATTTTTAGAATCAAATATCATATATTATGATTTTTTCATGAATTAGAAGTACGCTCTTCTAGAAGGGACAAAAATTAGCAAGGTGTGGGGAAGTTACCATAAATTCCACTTGGCACATCCAATTTTGATCAGACTTGTGGCATTGTAGGGAAGATGTATCAGAGAACTATACAAATAATTTTTCAGACCCAGAAGGGACAAAATTTTGGAGATCCAGCAGAATAAATATCATCTAGCATAACCATCTTGAAATAATGGTTTAAAAGTGATACTTGGCCAACATGCCAAGAAAAAAGGGAACTTCTACACCAATTAAGCCTCTAGATAGTCCTACTTGGAGTCTTGATGAAGGTGAAGAAATGCACAGAGACATAAATGATTTAGAAAAGAAGATAACAAAAAAGGATGAACTACAAGGGATGATGGATTCAGCTGAAGCTAAGTTGGAGGAAATAATGGATACTAAGATGGAGGGTTTAAAAAGGGAGATCATGGAAGGATTGAAAATATTTCTAATAGAGAGGACACTTGAAAGTGAAAATGTATCCCATGAAATTCATGATGAGGAAACAAGGAAGATGAATTAAGAATGGAGAAACTCCAACTTTGGGTTGAAGAACAACCACTTTCCTAAGATCAATATGAGGAAATTTGATGGAAAGGATCCAATCACATGGATACTTTAGATGGAACAATTATTTCATCTACATGATGTTCCACATACAAAAAAGGTACAAATTGATTTTTTATATTTATAACCCAATCAATTTGTGTGGTATCGATGGATTTTTTCTCGCAAATCACTTGTCACTTGGAAAATTTTCATAGAAGAAATGACAGAACACTATGAGGATACAAGGAGAAATACCTTCTTTATCCAATTGATAAATCTCAAGCAAAAGGGTTCAGTTGCAGAGCACATTGATAACTTCCAAATATTGAATATAAACGTAATGTATATTCCATATGAGCACCTGAATGTTGTATTCATAGGAACTTTGAACGATAACATTCAACATGAGGTTCTCCATTGGGAACCCAAATAATTGGAGAATGCATTCAAGGTGGAAAGAAATGTTGAAAGTAAAAATATGGATATGGCTACTACAAGGACCACTCCTAACACCTATCAATAGAATAATGTTCCTTCTTCTAAAACACCTCAACCTACAAGGTAGACATCTCAACAATTGAAGGAAATAAAAGAAAAAGGTTTATGCTTTAATTGCGACAACAAGTACAATAAGAGACATAAGTGTGGTGGGAATAAATTATTCTACAGAGATTCTGAAGAGGAAGAAGAACAAGAACAATAATAAGAACCATCTTAAGATGAAAATGTAGAAGCAATTTCTTTTGAAGAGTTGACTCCCATGATATCATGTAATGCATTGGTTGGAATTATCACTCCTCAAACCCTCAAGATCAAAGGATATATCAAAAATAAAAAAGGTAATAGTCCTAATTGATTCTAGTAGTACTCATAATTTCATTCACTATAAATTATCCAAATCTCTCAATTTCTTTGTATATATAGAGCCAAAGTTTCAAGTAATGATTACAGATGGAGGAACTATCAATTGCTCAGGAAAATGCAATAAGATCAATCTTAATATGGGGGAATATGTAATGAATATTCCAATGATTTCTATACCCATGGTTGGTGTTTATGTCGTACTAGGAATCCAATGGTTACAATCATTAGGAACAATGGCTTTTAATTTTCAAGAACTTTTCATGAAATTTTCATTTGAAGGAAAATAAATTCGGTTAAGGGGTATCACAAGAAAACCCAATAAGGTGATAAGCTCTAATGGCATGACAAAATTATTACAAAAGTGGAATTAGGGTATAATTGAAAAATTATTCTCACTATATGTTCACACATCTAATCCATCAATTCCCCTAGATATCCAAGGGATCATTGATAAGAATTCCAAAGTATTTGGAGATATTCCCAAAGGTCTTCCATCCAATTGAAATCATGATCATGCTATTCACCTAATTCCTAGGATTGTTCCTCCTAACATCGGGCCTTACAGATACCCTTATGCCTAGAAGAGTGAAATTGAGCGTATGGTTGAAGAAATGTTAGAGGTTGGCATTATTATACCTAGCCAAAGTTCTTACTTTGCACCACTGGTAATGGTACTCAAGAAAGATGGCTCATGGTGTATGTGTCTAGATTATATAGAGCTCAAAAAGATCACTGTTAAAGACAAGTTTCTGATTCCTGTCATTGATGAATTGTTAGATGAACCACATGGAGCAATATGTTTCAAAAATTTGGATCTTCGTTCAGGGTATCATTATATTAGAATGAAGGAAGAAAATATCCCAAAAAAACATTCCAAACTCATGAAGGCCATTATGAATTTTTTTTCATTCCTTTTGGAATTACAAATGAACCTTCCACATTCCAATGGTTGATGAATTCCATTTTCAATCCCTTCCTTTGAAAATTTCTGTTATTATTTTTTTATGATATATTAATCTATAGCAAGTCTTGGGAGGATTATGTGAGACATGTTGACAAGGTGCTACAACTACTAAAGGAGAAACAACTATATGCCAAACCATCCAAATTTTTCTTTGGGGTGAAAGACATAGAGTATTTGGGTCAAATTGTATCTCATGAAGGTGTCAAGGTAGACCCTAAAAATATTAAGGCCATGATGGATTGGATGATTCCCAAAACTTTGAAGAATCTTAGATGTTTTTTGGGTTTGACAGGTTACTACTACAAGTTTGTTTGGAACTATGGAAGAATAGAAGAATATTTAACGAAATTAACTAAGAAGGATGCATTTCATGTACTACAGAGGAAAATCAATATTTTGAACAACTTAAAGAGGCGATGTGCAAATATCTTGTCTTAACCACACTAGACTTCACAAATTTGTTTTTTTTGGAATGTGATGCCTCAGGAAATGGTATTGGTGTTGTTCTAATGAAAAAAGGGAGGCCCCTTGCTTTTGAAAGTCGACCACTCAAGGGAAAGGACTTACACAAACCCATTTATGAGAAGGAAATGATGGAAATACTACATGCATTGAAGAAATGGCGCCCTTACCTAATAGGTAGGCACTTCAAGGTCAAAACAGATCATGATAGTCTTAAATACTTCTTGGAACAAAGAATATCTTCAGAAGAACAACAAAAATGGGTGACCAAGATATTGGGTTAGGATTTTGAAATCATCTATAAAAAAAGGGAAGCAAAATGTTGTGGAATATGCACTCTCAATAAAGGATGAAGATGTTGAGGCCTTTCTCTGTGCTATCTCGACCATCCAACCCGATTGGATAGTAGAAGAAAGGGATGAATGGAAGAATGAAGAAAAAATGTGGACTCCCATTCAAAGGTTGTAGTAGGATTCCAATGCATCATATACATTTACATGGAAAAATGATTCACTATGCTACAAGGATCACTTATATTTATGTAAGAACTCCCAACTCAAACAAAAGATACAGTTGGAATTGCACACCTCTCTAGTAGGAGGGCACTCAGGATTTTTGAAAACCTACCATAGGGTCGAGAAGGGATTTTCTTGGGATGGCCTTAAAACTAATGTTCAAGGCTTTGTGGTAGAATGTTTGGTTTGCCAACAAAACAAGGTGGAAAGAATTAATACTCCAGGTCTTTTACAACCATTTTCCATCCCAAGTCAACGTTGAGAGGAGGTTTCCATGGATTTCGTCACAAGATTACCGAAGTATGAATGAAATTGTGTCATCATGGTTATTGTTGATATACTGACCAAGTACACACACTTTTTTTCACTCTCTCATCCCTTCAAATCTAGTACAGTTGCCACCACATTCATGGAGACAATTCAAAAGCTACATGGAAGCCCAAAGATTATTGTACGTGACAGAGATCCCATCTTGAATGGACATTTTTGGACATAATTATTTTCTTGTTTTGGTACTCAATTGGCTCATAGCTCATCCTGTCATCCTCAATATGATGGAAAAACTAAGATAGTGAACAAAGGTCTAGAAGGATACATTCGTTGCTTTGTCTCTAATAAACAAACACAATGGTTCAAATGGTTACCCTTGGCAGAATGGTGGTATACCACTTCCTTTCATACTGCAACAAAAATGACACCATTTATGGAAATCTATGGATACCCCCCTCCTTCCATCACTTCTTCTCTAAAATAAAAATCTAAGGTTCAAGCAGTGGAAGATCACATCGAGTATCAACAACAAGTTCTCCAAATCTTGAAGGACAACCTAACCATGGCAGATAATCGCATGAAACAACAAGCATATCAACATTGTAGTGAAAGAATTTTTGAAGTAGGGGATTGGGTGTTTTTAAGACTACAACCATACAAAAAGATGTCCCTCAAGCAAACCAATAAGGATAATAAATTATCACCAAATTACTATGGATCTTATAAGGTGTTGCAAAAGATTGGTACTATGGAAAACAAATTGTAGTTTCCTACATCTTCACGAGTGCACCTGGGTTTCCATGTTTCATGCTTAAAGAAGGTTATAGGTGACAAGATCCCAGTTCAAACTATATTTCCAGAACTTGAAGAGGAAGTAAAAATCATATTGGAGCCTAAAGCTATCAATGAAAAAAAATTCGCAAGCTGAAGTATAGATCCATTTCAGAGTATCTCATTAAGTGAAGGAAACTACCTGTTGAAGATTCCACTTGGGACGATGATTATTTTATACAAAAGCATCCCAAATTACTCAAGCATTGCAGACAACACTTGTCTGAAGGGGATGGGCATGTTAAGCCATAAATATTGGCACATTACCCATTAATTTGGGAATACTACATTAGTAATGTTATTTTATTTATGTCATCTCAATTCCATTATTTGTAATTGTACCTCCTAGTCTTCTACATATACCAAGGAGACCTTTTCATTTGGGATCATATTGTATTTGGAAATTTATGTGGTGTATAAGGAGGTTTCCCCCTCGAAGAGGATTATTATATGAAATTCTCTCTTTTTCAAGGTGTTGAGTACTTATTCTGAGGTTTTTCTATGCTATCTTGATATGTGGTTCATAACAACAGACTACCTAACTTTATAATTTTTTTATTTGTAACCATAGCAGTGACATTAGTTCATGGGTTATATGCATGCTTTCTCTTCTATACAGGTTTATTCTAGAGATTCCTTGTGTCCATGTCTGTATATTTCACATGTTTATTGCATGCACTCAATTCCATTTCTATGTATATAATTCAAGGTTCCGTATGATAATAGTTTGTACATTGCATATAAAAAAAATTTCCTTTAGCGCAAAAGATTTATTGGCTTGCATCTAGTCTATTTGTTGCATATAATACAATTTACTCTCTGTTTCTTTATTGCAAAAGAACTAGTGTTCTTGCATCTATAATTTTCATTGCATTTAATATAATTTCCTTTCCATTTCTTTAAAATAACTATTGGTCTTGCATATAGCGTGTTTGTCACCTCACATTATATATAGATAAAATCAATATCTCTGATATTCGATATGACAACGATATAGTAAAATTATACATGATAACAATGTTATATATCGATAAAATTCAATCGAATGATAATTAAAATAATGATTGAATACTTATAAATTAAATCTCAACACTAAGAACATCAAAATAGATTCTCCATGAAATCTTGATGATATAAAATTCAAATTCATAACATAATGGAAGAACCAAATTGTAAGAAAAACATGTAACTGAATTTCCTTAGGAGAAAACACATGTAAGGTGGGTTGCTCCTCTCAACCTTAGATCAAATTTGCCACCTATGCCTACTCTGTCACCCCTGAGCTAAATCCTGATCCAACCAACCAAGTGACCTTTCGCATAATATAGGTGCATAGTATAGGGTTCTAATATTTATGTGAAGATTCTATGTGCCATTTCAATACTTCTCATATCTCATATGAATCATAATGGTGTCTGATTCTCTTTTTTTTTCTTTCATTTAAATATTTTCCTAGGTCTTTGACACTTGTTCGATCCTCTTGCTCATTGATCACCTATCAATCTGATTATTACACATGTTCCTAAAAACCTGAGATCTTGTCTCACTTTTGTTGAGTTTACTCAAACAATCTTCACCACTTTACCCCTTTCTGTTGTCACTTGGTGGTTCAATTTGGATCCATGGTTTTTCTCTTCTAACAAACCCACCTCATGTGCATCTCCTCTTTCTCTTTTATTAATAAAATAATATAAATTAAAACAATAATAATTTTTGAAGTTAAATCACTAGGATCAATAATGTGTTGTTTATAAAAAATAATAAAGTAAATAATTAATTTTAAAGTTTGAAAATTTGAGGTATCACATTGATTTTCTACCATCTCTCTTCATCTTGATCCACCCAACCCAAGAAATGTACCCCTTCATTGTGTTAGAAAATCAGGATCACAGAGCAATAAAATAAAACAAATGCAGAAATAAAACATAGAAGATACATAATACAATAGAGACACATATATATGTGGTTCTCCCAGTGTGGGCTACATCCAACATAGAAAATTTTTGAGTCCTTCCTTTATTATTATCTATTAAATGAAGGGATACAACCTACAACACATCTATTGTAACTTCCTCATCATTTTGTCACAATCTCTTCACTCATAATGCAATATTCGTAATGGTACATAGCTGCAATACATTTCCCTCATAAAAGAGGGTTTCCTTCTGGGGAAAAGAAACCCTAACATAACTTCTACCATTAAATATGCGACCTTATAATGAATGGTCCAAATTTACTATGAAATTACAATATACATTTATGGGGAAATTTTTCCTTTGAGGAACGTTATCCCCCCAACCTCCGTCGGGGGACCACTTTCCCCTGGACCCTCCAGTCAAGGGGATAGCCCCCCCGGACCCCACTGGGGGGTAACCCCCCTGCACTCCCCCGCGTGGAGGAGTGTACATTCTTCCGGGGTGTAAAATTGTTATGGGGTATAAACACGGCTGAAAACAAAGATGTATGAATCAGGAAGATAATCAGGCTCCACAACCAACACATTTTTTTTATTCCCTTAAGAATCCCATTCATTTATCAAGGTCTCTCTAGCATAGGTAAACAATAATATCTCTACCAAGAAACTCAAGGGAACTCACTGCCAGGAAAACTACTAGTAACATTAGAAAACACTTGTTGTTAAAGTGAAATTCATAGAGGATTTCACTCTTAAATTATTACAACCTATCTCTTTATTCTCCTTCTCCAAACATTCTCCATAATTCACCCTTTATGGTTTCTCTATCCTTAAGTTCTTCTTTCATTCTCTGTGCTTTTTGTTCATGAAAAATATTGACTATTTAAAACTGTTGTAACTTCCCATATGAATTTACTTTCTTTTCTTTCTTTCTTTACTTACACACTTCCCCAATATGAATTTACTCATCCCCCATTCTCCCAATAACTATAGGATATGAATTCTCACACCCACACTCTTACATGTATTCAATGATTGGATTTGGGAACACTCAACCACAAATTAGAAGGTTCATATACCAATAATAATTTTAGGAAGTGGATTGAATTAATAGACATGGGTAATTCATCCTTGGACCCCTCTTATAAATTCTCTTAGACCCTGCCCCTTCTTGTGGATTAATTCATCCCCCATCTATGTCCATATTCCCCAAGAACGGGCACCACATTTTATTTTCAAAATTCAGGAATACAATTCACATATACATCAATTGTTCATGGAAACACATTATATCTACATTAATAATTAATTAAGATGGGGACGTTATGTCCCCCCTCCTCTAAAATTGTGCATTATCCTCGATGCAAACTATGCAAATATACATATACAAATTTACATCACAATCATTGTAGAAATAAAATTCTACAATTTCAGAACTCTAGAGGTAGTTCCAACATAAATATCATATTCCTTAACCCATTGACCCAAGGAAGGTACCCCCTTCATTTCTCTCATTCCATCGGGATGTACCATATTTTTTCAATTACCTCAATGTAGGTTCTTTAGGACTCTGATATGTGGTTCTAAAACTCTAGTTGCACAAAATGGAGTCTTGCATTCCTATATTTTGTTTTCTTCATAATTGTAAAAAACATTTTGGGTACTCTTCCCACATGTTTTCTTCATGCTCATATGTAGTATCTTCAGGACCTTGATAGGTCAATTGAACCTTTACCAACCCTATGGATTTTTTCCTAATCACTTTGAATTTATGATCCAAGATGCGTTCTAGTTCCACCCGAAAATCCCTTTTGTGTTCCACCTAGATCACAATCCAATCAATTATGTGGTTAGGTTCAGGCACACATTTATTTAATAATTACACACGAAATACATTATGCACTCTCATGGATGCATGCAGTTCTATCATGTATGTAACTATCCCTATATTTTCTAAGATTTCAAAAGGTCCATAATATATTGCTGCCAACTTTTGGAAGCTTCCTGTTCTTAGTGAACTTCTCTTCACTTTCAATTTCAAAAATACATGTTCACCCTCTTTGAAATATATAAAAACTCTATGTAGCTTAGTAATAAGATCCACTGTGAATAATTCCCACTTCCATTCTAGAATGGGAAATATATGTAATAGACCTATTGGATGTCTATGTTCAGTCTTCACTTTCTGGTACTCCAGATACATGGCTATGTAATTATCCACTTCTTTCTTCATTCCCGACCAAAAGTATTGACTTCTCACAATTGTAATTATTTTTTGATATCTCGGGTGCCGAACATATGCCACATTGTGAATTTCACTCATCACTCTATTTTTTAGCTCACTAGAATTTGACATATATACCTTGATTTTGTATATGATAATTCAAACTTCTTTTAGCTCATAATAATCACATTTCTATTGAAAATTACATTGTTGTAATGTTTCTTTTATTTGAAAATAGTGTTGATCTCAATTTTTTTCTACAATAAGTTTAACTTTCAGATTATTCCTATACATGGCAATGGATGCAATATGCATTTCATGATCTCTCTTTTTGAGTGTATCAACCACTTGATTTTCTTTTTCTTTGATATGTTTAATGTCAAATTCATATTCACTAAGGAATTCCAACCAACTAGTTTTTCTAGAATTTAATGTTGGTTGACCAAACAAATGTTTCAGACCATAGTGGTCTATCCTTAGTTAAAATTTCCTCTCCATGAGCTAATGTCTCCACATTTTTAATGCATGAATAATGGTTTCTAATTCTATATCACAGGTAGCATAATTCATTTCATGTTCTTTTAATTTTCTGGACTCATAACATACCGCATGATCTTTTTGTGTGAGGACTCCACTAAGCCCTTCCTTGCATGCATCAATGCACACCAAAAAGTCTTCATCTAGATCTGCAATATTCAATATTGGCACACTTTTCAAGATGTATTTTAGCTGCTAAAAACTCTCTTCACACTTGGAATTACATTCAAATTTCATTCCCTTCTTTTGAAAAGAAGTGATTTGGCTTGCAATTTTTGAGAATCATTTTATGAATCTTTGGTAATAACTAGAAAGACCCATGAATGATTTGACCTCTATGAAATTTATTTGCACTTTCCATCCTATAATGGCCTCTATATTCTTGGGATCCACTCTTATCCCATGTGCTAAAATAATATGTCCCAAGTAGTGAATCTTCTTTGGATAAAAGATGCACTTACTTAGCTTTCCATACAACTTATGCTCTCTTAAAACTTTTACAACCATTCTTGAATCTTTCTCATGTTCCTCCTCTGACTTAGAGTAGATGAGTATATCATCTAGGAACACAATTAAAAACTTGTCCATGTACTCCAAGAACACTTCATTCATTAGGCACATGAATATTGTCGGTGCATTTGATAACCTAAATGGAACTACCACACATTCATAATGCTTGTATCTTGAATTGAATGTTGTCTTGCCGATGTATTCTTCGTTTATCCTTACTTGATGATAACATTATCCCAAGTCAATCTTGGAAAATATTCTTGCACCTTTCAATTGATCAAATAAATCATCAATTCTTGGAAAATGTATATTCGTTCTTTATGGTGACTTTATTTATCTATTTGAAATCAACACACAACCTTAAGGTTTCATCTTTCTTATTCAAAAAAATAACTAGGGAACCCCGATGTGACACACTTGGGTGTATATACCCTTTCTTTAACAATTCTTCAAGCTGCATGTGTAACTCTTTTAATTATGGTGTGCCCATCCTATGTGGTTTATTGGACACTGTGGTGGCTCCTAGCACCAAATCAATAGAGAAATCAATGTCTCTCTTCGGTGGAAATTCTGTGATTTCTCCAAAAAAATATTCAAAATACCTTAAGACCAGATGGTATATATGCTTTACACTTTATCTTTGGATCCATATTCCATATGGGATTCAAAAATATGACACCCCTTCCTGAAACTCTTTTTCAACTACACAACTGAAATTTCTCTAACAACTACAGCTCTTGGAATCCCTTGAACCTTGCCTTTATTCCCTTCTTCATCAAGACATGTGATTTTATTTTTGTAACAACCTAGGGAAACATGGTGTTTTTCCAACCAATCCATTCCAATGAAAATCATATGAATCAAATGGAATGATATTCACATCTACCTTTGTGCAAAGTCCATTCATGTCTATTGAACAATATTTAACTAGCTCATTAATTTTCCTCTTATCCCTTGTGGCTAATTGAACTAACCAAGATTTCTTATGCTTTCTCCTTTGCAAGTGAAATATTTCAACAATGTTAGGTTTTATATATGTATGGCTAGCTCCATAATCAATTAAAATTTCTATGGGATGGTTATTAATATTACCTTACACTTCAGTCATCAAGGATTGATATTATTCTTGCTCATTTTCCAGGGATGCATAGATACTTAACATGTTTTCTCCCATGTATTCAATTAATTCATCCTTTTGAATGTTGTGGAAAATCCTCATTCTTTCTCCTTTGTGAGAGCAGTCCCTATATAAGATATTTCCCTCACATCCCCAACTTTGTACAAGTTTCTACCTTGTCCTTTTACAAAATGATTTTATTGTCTTGTGTTAATTTTAAATCAACTGACCTTGTTGATTCACTTGGGAGTTGTTTTTGAAAAATGGTAGCTTAAACACTTTATACCTTTGATCATTTTTACCCTTCATCTTGTCATTACAAGATTTTGAAAAACTAACCTTCCTCTATTGTACTTATGAAAATTATTTTCTCTCCTTATGTCTTTGTTGACAGGTCCAAATGGAATGTCAAGCAGGTAAGGGAGAAAGCATGATGATAGGTCCCAATTAGATTTACCCTTTTTTGGTGTAGCATTTTCGACCAGTATGTGGGCTTGGTTGCCACTAAGAATTAAAATAATAAAAATGAGAATGGCAAGGAATTATCCCCCAAAGAATCCTAATTAACTCTAAATCTAATCTAAACTAAAACAAAACTAATCTAAGCTAACTACTTGTAACATATCCCATGGGAGAAAAGCTAATAGATGATTATGGTGAAAGATAATACCACTAGAACTATAAATAGTTCATGTATGCCAATGGAAGGTGATAATAATAATGCTAGAGATACAACAACAATTAGTTGTAAAATGCATTCATAACATCAATTCCACACTCATAAGGAAACATATGACAACATGTGTGTATAGAATAGAGTGAAGAAATAGTTCATACAACAAATTTCCATACTACACAGGAAAAACACAAATGAAAAAAGAATAATCTCATGTACATATACCAAAAATACAAGTTCTGAGAATGTCTCTTTCTCTTCATTCATTCAGAAATAAAAATACCATATTTCATTTACAAAGGGAAAAAAATTCCCTATTTACATTCGTTGAGCTCTCTTTTATAAAACAAGAGAGACTCTTCACTTAATTTTCCCTTTTTTTTGTCATTTTACATTTAAAAAAATAAACACATGGGAAGTACAAAAAGAAGCTGAAGAGACTCCCGAGTGGTCATGTTTTACCTAAGGATGTTCACAAATGATATTCATTAACAAATATTATTGACTCTACCCATTGTCATCGTATTTTGTTCCTTGTGATGTTTTTTTGGCATTTATAGTGTTTGTTTGTTGATTAATACCATCATGTCTCCTCCTCTGTATCATCTCTCCATTGAACTATTGCAATCACAATTTCGACTTATATAGCTTGAGTTGTGATTGCTTGAACACTGCACAACCCGTTATTCAATTGAATTTGGGTATCTTGTTTTTTTGTGTTTTATGGGAGTTTCCACCCTCAATTTTTAAATATTTTCTATTCCATTATGTTCCTCTCTCTTATATATTTTTGACAAGCTATCTCAAGCCTGATTTCGTTTCTTACAGCCTTGGATATGGTCATCTCAAGATTTCCCATTCAATTTCCCTCCAAATTCATGGTTTGTTGTTCTTTGTGATTTCTAAGGTTTTTTGTTAGTTTTCTGGTATGAATACCCATTGTTGACGATTAAAATCGCAACAAGGAATCTCACCCGCAAATTATTGCTAAAGCCTATTATTTAAACTATGATAATGATATATAATACTAGTAGGTGGGACCTCCTTGTAGACTGGAGGCTCGAAGATAGTCTTATCACACATTTTATGTTGTTGTTTTGATATTTCTTACAAGGTTCTATATGGTTGATGATGCAGTCTTGGTTTTGTTTGCAACATCATGGCAGATGAGTAATGCATTTTATGTGATGATTAAGCTATCCTATGCTCTAAATTCCATGTTATGGGTGGCATATATTACTATTGTTACATTTGATATTCTCACCATGATTCATTACTTGTTACACCTGCACAAGACACATGTTAGTAACAACATGAAACAAGAGAAATGGAAAGAAACTTATGGAAAAAATTCAAGGAAAGGAACTGTACTATAATATGTTAAGAGGTTATGTGCAAATGAAATAAAAGGAAGTTAGTATTATTCCTAACTAGCAATGTTAGTGTCTATACGAATTATATTGAGTTATATTGGGCACATTTGATATATTGTATGGTATGGTTTTTGGCAATGGTTAATATGGATTGTGGTGGTGCAATTGGCAAGTAATATGTCACAAGTTTCAATGTATGTAATTAATAGCATGGTTAATGGATGGATTTTGGCTGGCTGGCGTGTACTACAAAATTGAATGTGAGGAAGATGGAAGCGACGTGTAGTAAATGAATGTCACTCCATACTTCTCCTACTAGGATGTCACCCTAGCATGGTTATTGTTTCATTTGGTTTTGTTGGGGTTAAGATTTGAGATTCAATCCTGGAAGGAACTGCTCAACCAACTCACCCTTTTTAAATTCATTGGTTACAGGTATAGTTCTTTTCATCCATCCATGAATTTCTCTCTGTCTATGAAATGAACAATGGCTCAGTAATGTGTTGGTTTGTATTTTCCTGAGATTTGAAACTGTGTAAACACATGGGTATTTTCTCTGGAATGAATGTGTGGCTATTCGTTTTAAAATGGAAATATTGATTTGTTGAAATTGTGATTTCATTGGTTGTTCTGTGTGGTGGAAGTTGTGATAGCTCTCTGTTGTTTTAAGTAGTTATGGGTATTTTTTTGGAGGGTTTCACTCTGTTTAGCCTTGTTGGATGCCTCCTCATAGTTATGGTAACCATATCTGATTGTATTCAGGTGCTATGGGGTTTTTGTGTATGTTTCGAATGACCTTTTGGTCACTGTGTATCTTCCAGAGCCATGTTCGTGGGTTATTCACATGGTCACAAACTTTTTTTGTGATATTGGCATCAACACAGTTTGTTATGGGGTGGCCATTATGACAAGAAGTATGCTTATGGTTGTTGTTAATACTTGGGGTCTACATTTCCATTGACATTGTTATAAATTGGTTTGGCTCTTGATAATAGCGCGAGGGTTATGCCTCTATGCATTCTTGGTATTTTTTATTGTCCATTGAGAAATCGTTTCTCCTCTGCATCGTTTCCTACCCTACCCAATTTTGAACTCTCACACTATTACACAAGTTGAGAGTTATAAATTCTTGTGGTTCCATCATGATTGTTTCAAAGGTTTTCTACCTACTATTGATATGTTCGACCTTCGGTCTCTATGTGTTTTTATGACTGAGAGAACTCTTGATTATTTCTTGTGTTCATGGTTACAAAGCCTGATTTTGATAACCCCAACCAGTTGCACTCTTTTTGGGTATCTTGTTGACTATCATAAGTTGGTTGAGTGGTTATGAAAGTGGCTTTGAGTATTGTCTCATTTCTGTTTGATCAGGTTGTTGGAAAGTTGTAATTGGAGATGAGAATTGGTGTACAATCGATGGGTTGCCTCCTTTTGTTGTAACAGTTGCAATGATAACCCAACTCATTTTTTTTATTAAATTGGTTGATTGAGAGTAAATGGTAATCTACAGTCAGAGGGTTTCCTCTTTTCGTTATACTTTGTTCATGTGTTCCTACAATGTGGTGTCAATTGTACTTGGTGGTTGTTGTGTGTTTTATTAGTCCCGATTAGGGTCATTGCAAGTTGGGGAAAATGATGACTATGACTTGGTTGTTTACTGTGTATGGTTTATGGAGACTTAGTGCATTGTTTTGTTTTATTGCGCCATCATAAATGAAGAACATGTTTTGTAGTATGGTTTCATTGCAATTTATTTGTTAATATTATCAAAACAATGAAATCGAACAAGTTTTAAAAAAAGGTTTGTTCAACTCAGGAAAGACTCGTGTCTATGTTTGATTTTGGAAATTATGAATTATGGGTAGTGGTTGATATTCTATAGAAATATATGTTGGACAGAGATGAAGCAATGTGATTGTGTGTTCCTTTTGATTTTGTTTAAATGAAAAGAAACAAGTATTCTCTTAATAAGACTGTTGAAAGGCATAGTGATTCTAAGTATGATTATGGACTTTGTTGATTTAAATTTTTTGAAGAATTGAATGTGGGATAGTGAACAATTTTTGACACACAGGAATTGTTAATTGGTATTGGTATTCTGGTATTGAATACATAGTTGTTTTTTATGGATTACTTAATTAGTTTTACAAACAACATCCATTATTTTCCCTACCATTCTTTCAATTTTCTCACATTACAACTCCCCTGCCTTCCCATATTCACTATCCACTCCCTATTCCTAAAATTTAATTATAGTTAAGATAAATTCTGTATTATGACAGTTAAAGGATCACACAGGGATGAATTACAATGATATATTCTTTTGATTTATGATACAGTTGATTGTTTGACGTTTTTGAGTAGTAATCATGATCTATTCCCCCTCCTTTTAACACTTTTCACTCAATACAATCCCTCATATATCCCATAACCCTTTTTCACTCGCTGTTAATTGACAAGTATTAAATGATTTGTACGGATTGGATTGCATGAGTTTGATATGTTATTGAGCCAAAATTTGTTTCATATTTAAAAGAGTTGTCATGTATGGTTGGTTAATAAAATATTTTCTAATCAATAATGCATACATGAGCGAGTGTTTTCAATAGAGGTAGCCATAGCGGGGGTAACATAGGAAGAGGAAATTGGAACAGGGGCCCTAGAAGGCCAAGGTTATCTATACACTTTGATGCAGACTCACAAGAGTTAGGCCAACTATTTCAAGCTAGAGTTTTTAACTGGATTGGGAAAGAAGTGGTCCAACCTAGGCCTGAAAGGCCTCCCTTCCAAGCCCCATAGGTCCCTAGTATCCCAATACCCCCTCATGTTTTACTAAAACATGATCAAATCCCCAAAAACAATGGATGGCAAGAGACTGTCCACCCAACAGTCTCCCAACTTCATGGTTGGCCTAACTTGTCTCTACCTACCCCTCCATCTGTTAATAAAATTGTCCAATATTCCCCTATCCACTCACCAGTATAGTCTTCCCATGAAAGAAAAAGGTTAAAAACCGAGGCCCACCATGCTCTTGAGAAAGGAAAATCTGTTGTTTCCCCCTCCTCACCCTCAAATGACTCTGCCAAATCTGCGTCCTCCCACATGCATTTGAGAGATGATTTCTCTCATGTGATCAATGAGATTAGGCCTAAAGGATCCACACAACCTAAGAAAAATTCAAAGAGATCAAAGGGTGAGAACAACAACAAGGGAAAGATTTCCTCCTAGAGTGGAAAATATTGATTTTCAGTGTTTTTATTTGTTGATTGTTGAGAACAGTTGACTTATGAAATTTTGAACTACACATTATTTTTTGGATATATGGGTAATATATTTTTGGAAATAATTTCAATTATCATTGATATAAATTGTCAAAATATGAAAGTGATGATGGGAGTCACAAGGAGGGATTTGTTTTTTGATTAAAAATTGTGTTATGATTGTTAAAGAACTAAAGGGAGTCACAAGGGGTCGCACCTACTAGTTATTATTTATTAAAAACCCTTATTGTGATTTTATTACTTTTCCCCCTTAACTAAAAAGTTGGTTGAGTTTTAGTTAACTTAACTAAAGAAGTAGTTCAACTACTTCAACTGATTCTAATTGATTAAAAGCAAAAGGAAAAGGAGGAACGTGAGGAGAATAGAAGGAGAAGCATACTAAGGTCCACTCTTTGAGTTTTGTTGAGATAATTCAGTTTTCATTCATTCTTTAATTCATTGGAAGCCTAATTCTTTTTTATGATAGGAGGGTCCTATTGTAGAGAACAAGATTCATGGCTGAATTACATCATTAAGACACTTGTTTTTCAGAGGTGTTGATCTTTTTTTGATAGTCTGTGTAGACTTGTCTATTTGTGAATTAAATTTCATGATTGACAAAGGCTATTGTGCAGAGTTGAGTGGGAAACAATCTGTGGAAAGCTGATCCAAATTTTAAAGTTTAGTTTTTTACTTTCTGTTAGAAGTCCTTTTGTATGGTTTTCATCAAGGACATGTAAGTTTGACTTTGGTCCAAAATTTCCTTAGAGAATTTTGCAAAGAGAACGATTCTTTTGATAAATTGGAATGAAATAAACGATTGATTTATGTCTCATCTGTTTTGATTATTGAATTGGTGTTTTTACTTCTGTCTCTATATTTATTTCAACATCTACAAATTCAGAAAATTACATAAATAACGAATTTTCTAGCAAGATTTCATTTATAAAAAAAAATAGCCTAAGCCATTGTAATCAGTACTTGTGAATTAGGATACAAATTTTGATGGCTATAAACATAGGGTGATATTCCTTATATCTTTCTTTCTTCTTCTTCTTCTTCTTTTTTTTTTTAAATCTCTGGCGAAATCAACAACTAGTTGGGCACGTACTCGCGTTACACGTGGTCGTGTTATCCAAATGATACCACTATCAAAACCAAGTGTAAATGTGTTGAACCTGCATAGAATAGATCTAGCTATAAAATACCACAGACATTTGCAAAGAGAAATTGAGAAAGAAGAAGCAAGAGAGAATGGATGCAAGATTTCTCATTAACTGTATTCCACACTCAAAGAGTGAATAATTTACAATAGATATAGGATGCATGAGTAACTACTGAGCCATAGTGGTGGTCTAGAGTGATCTAGACACACACCAACAATTACGAGAGTGAACTTCCACCTAGTCTAGTCTCTTAGGTAGTTATAGGAGTGAACTGCCAACTATTTGAGTTAACTAGCCAACTAGTCTTAAGTTAATTGAATGAACAGAGAGTAGTGAGGAGTTAAATCAGGGAATCAAGGGTAATGCGCGAGTCTGGTGATGATCCCAAGTCAAGTGCACATTAGCTGGTGATGATATCAATGTTGCATGGTGACAAAACCAATGCAACATCTAAACTCAACTCAACTAGTCAAACCGAAGTGTCAACTGAAAGAAAATATTATCCAGGTGGAATATTCTCCCTTAAAATATAGGAGACTAGATAATGACTAATTATAACTAATACAAAAGGAGAAAAAATAGGAAAAATAAATCATAGGTGTGTCTAAAGTAACTCCAACACCCCCCCCTGAACATCACTATGGTGAAAATAAAGAATGGGTCCCAACGAGGCCATGTTAGGTACCCAAATACAAAAGATACATGGAAAATAAAGTGTGGAAAGATGGAAAACCTCATGGGAACACCCCCCCCACAAATTACAATGCATAAAAAAAAATGAGAAGGAGCAAAATGTAGTTGCTAAGCAACCTTGTCCTTCACTCCAAGAAGACCTCGCAACTATGCAAGTTTGTGTTTGTTGAATATTTTTTTGAAGATGTATATGTCTGCACAGATCTGATGAAGTAGATGAATCATTGATATTTCCACACATATCCAATTTATCTTCTTGTAATGAATAAGATCCAGATAAAGTTTGGATGAAATTTTGAAAACCATGCGACCGTTTTCGAAAAATTGCTGAAATTTTGTTGATTTTAAGATGATCATAAATTCACTTCCCGGACTTTATTTCAGACGATTTTTTTTTTTAAATTGGATATTTTCCCAAGAAGAATTCAAATATCCATTTTTTTTTCTGAAATTGTTTCTCATAAAATATCAGAATTGAGTTTTATTTGCATGGCTCCCTTTTTGTCTCTTGAGATGCATGCATTGTGCATGGAAAAGTGTCTACATGTGACTCCTGAGATGCATGCCATATATATTCCACATGAAATTCAGAAAATAAATCTGAAATGGAGTAGACATTATCTTCAATTAATGGAATACAAATTTCTGCAAATACTTGTGTAGAAGACTCTTCAGAATAAGAGGCTTGATCTTCTAATGGTTTCTCTTCTGGCTCTATCTTTCCAATCCCTTGCATGCAATATTCACAATCTTATTTATTCCCAAAAATATCCTCCAATATGGTCCATAATTCATTTGGAGTGAATTTTTGTCTGACATCACATACTTGTTGGAGAATTTCTGGAGAAATAGACAAGTATATTAATCCTATGGCCATACTTGTCTATTGATAAAGTCATTTTTCTCATCGGAGAAATCAAGATATACTTCCATTGCCATGGTTATTTGGCATAAGCCTCTACTTCTAAGAAGAAGTAGAATCTTTGGCTTCCACTACAAATATTTATGAGGCATGAGAAGTATTATCGGTGAGTAAAACATATATTCCATCTTTTCTGCATTCTTCAATATTCAGTACCTACAAAAATAATTTGGTGTAGATTTTTCTTAGTAGTCTGTCAGATCTAATACCATGCGAATGTGTTGAACCTACACATAATAGATCTAGGTAGAAAATACCACACACATATGCAGAGAGAAATTGAGAAAGAAGAAGCAAGAGAGAAAGAATGGAAGAATTATCATTAACCATATTCCACACTCGAAGAGTGAATAATTTACAATAGATATAGGATACATGAGTAAATAATGAGACATAGTGGTGGTCTAGAGTGATCTATACACACACCAACAGTTACGGGAGTGAACTTCCACCTAGTCTAGTTTCTCAGGCAGTTACGGGAGTGAACTTCCACCTAGTTGAGTGATATCATTTCATATATTTTCCTCAACATTTATTTGGAAACCATACTAGGGATATCTTTAATATCTCTCTGGTTGATTTTTATGCTCGATTATCATTGACTACATTTATTTTTATGATAATTATTCTTTGACTATTTTATTTCTTAATGACTGTACTTGTTGCAAGGCAACCTAATATTGAGCCTGGTCTTCAAGACCAAACCAACATTGCTTTGAATTTGTTTAACACCATTTTATACATTACTAATACTCAGTCTGAGCTTAATCATTCATGTGCAACAGTTGAACGAGACATTAGTGCCCAAGAATGTTGGGAAGCTAGATGTAGATAGCCTATAAATCAACAATAACCTTCTTGTTCCTTCAACTTTGACCTTATTTTCATGTCCTTAGAGCCTCGTGTTTCTAGGAGGAGAATAGGATTATTACCTTAAATTAATCCTATTTATTAAATAGGAAGAAGAAACATTGTGTTATCTACCCAACAAAGTGCTCTAAGGAGAACCTTGTCTGATTCATCCAGTTTGCCTTTCTCTCCCTTACCTATCATCCACAACATGACATCTAGTGGTAGCTCTGGTGGCACTAGAAGTGCTTCCTCCTCTCAGTCTTCAACTTTGTTAGTGATTTGTAGCTTATATAGCCATCATGTCCCTATCCAATCTACAACAAACCCCACCAAAGTTAGTAAAAAGTATGGGCTTTTTCAATTTGAAGAAGACACCACAACCACACTGTGGCATGTTTCCTCTCCTCTTAAACTAGCACCTACTGCTCATCTACTTCCTAAATTCAAAGAGAATATTCCTAGGTTTTCAGGGAATAACACTGTCACTACAAATGAACACCTGGTATCATTTTATAATGCATGTCACAACATAGGAGAAAATGGAAACGATACTTGCATGCACTTATTTGACAATTCCTTGGAAGGAAAGGATGCGACCGATTTCTTTGACCTTCCTCCTAAGATTCTGTCTACTTGGGAGGAGTTAGTATATTGGTTCAAATCCACCTATGGGCAATCTAAAATCCCACCTGAGAAGTTACAGGAGTACAATAACATCACATATAAAGATGGTGAGATCATCAAGTCCTTCAACTTGTGTTTCACTAAGTTATACAATAAAATCCCTGAACTCATTCGACCTCAGAACCAATCCTCTTTCATGCATTATTATAATGCATTACCTTCCCCCTATCATCATAGGCTTGAGGAGAACGCCATTGATAACCTCGGTTTCGCTCTGCATACGTGTTTGGAGTATGAATAACAACTCGAAAGATCAGGTCTTTCTCAGGGAGAATTGGTTAAATAGACAAACAAGTCCTCCCTCTTATAGCTAATACAAGATATGAATAATCATATGATAGCGTATAAGAAAAAGGAAAATGTATCCCCTCTCACCCCTGGAGCTTCATCCTCTTCTGCACCCCCCTTTAGAAATCCAATTGAAAATAATTTTCAGCCTAAAGCTATCATGCCTTAGATTTGGTGTAAATTTTGCGAGGAACACCATGAGGAAACCACATGCGAGTTAAATAAGAGTGTCAGAGACAAGATATTTGGTAAAAGACCTGAAACTACCATCGTTGTCCTAGATTTTGCAAAGCCAGAATATGTCATGATCATCAATACTAGGAACAAATCCTACACTCCAAAAGGAAAATATGATCCTCCCCGCAATTCTCCTATCTCGAGCTCATCCTCACCAACTGATACTATTTAGGTTCCTAAGGTTCCTCTTAGTTGAGGAATTACCTCCCATATCCCCTCTTCCAAATACAATATTCTGAATCAGTTAGCCAACATAAAAGCAGATGCAACCTTGTTGGACATGGTTGTCATCCCTGAACAACAAAGGCATCTAAAACAATTCATGGAAGGAAAATATTCCATTGTATCCAACCTCTCTAAAGAGGTAAATGAAGAGGATTCATCTATAAATAAAGTAGGTGTACATAAATTTAGATACCCTATAAAAAATCCCCTTTTTTATATTTCTGTAAAAATTATGGATAATATCGCCCATTTTTTCTTTGTTGATGGCAGTTCGGGCCCAAGTGTAATGTAGAATATTATCATGGAATATCTAGGCTTGTCTTGTACAAATGAAAATGCCAGGAGCATGCTCTCTTATAATAGTCTACAACAAATGACCATAGGTGAGATTAAACATGTGACCTTAGTTTTGTGAGAACACCCTGAAATAAGGACAACCTTTAGTATCCAAGTAATTGATATTCCAGTAAGAAATTACTTAATCATCTTAGGAATAGATTGGAAATATTTGACGAGTATATACCTCTCACTCAACAGGACACACTTATTTGTTCCTCGGAATGGTAAAAACATCATAGTCCTTAGAGAGGGAAGGGTTTCACCTTACATAGAGAGTGTCCCACAACCTAATGTGAACTATATCGAAGAGGACCTAGGGGTATATTCCATATTTGTCGAGGAGGATAAAATTCCCTTGAAACAAATCCATTTGGATGATGGTATGTGGCACATGCACTTTGATGGTTCATGCTCTAGTGAAGGTAACATAGCTGGCATTATCTTGTACTCTCCTATGGGGAAAATTCATAACTTTTCTTATAGGTTGGAGTTTGCTTGCACAAACAATGTCACTGAATTCAAATATTTATTATTATGCATTGAAAATGCCTATGATCTAGGTTATGGTCACCTTACAGTTTTTGGAGATTCTGAGCTTGTTGTGAATATTGTACGTAAGATATACTCTTCAAGCAACAAGTTCATGAAATGATACACCCAAATTGTTTTGGCACTTATCTCGAACCTATTATATTTCAAAATTACTCATATTAAGAGGGAATTGAACTCAATGGTTGATCAGTTAGTTGTTTTTGTAGCCTCTCCTAATCGACAACTTCTGCCACATAGACCTGATTGTACCTTTTGATTTCTATATCTTCCACATATCCCTAACAATATATAATCCTGGCAGGTCTTCCCTAGTGATGAGAGAATATGTGCTTTCATTCAAAATGAACCTTATAAGCCCAAGGAAATTATATCCATAGAAGATAACAATATTCCTAAGGGCTTGACTCCTCTAGAGAGTTCATTCTCATCAAGTGATGTAGGCAATAAAGAAAAACATAAAGAAGAGGATTCTAAAAGGAAAGTGGGTGAAACCATATCCATGAAAATTTGGACACTCGAGTCTCCAAATAATGTTAAAATAGGTGCCCAATGTTCTGATGAAGAGAAAATGAAGTTTTCCAAGCTCCTTGGTGAATTTCAAAATGTTTTTTCTTGGTCTTATGAGTATCCTCATGGTTTTGATCCTACTCTTTTACAATATTCCATTCCCATAAAGGAAGGCATAAAACCAGTTAGGCAAAAGAAAAGACCTATCAACCCTGCACTGGAATAAACTATTCGAAAGGAGTTGGAAAAACTCTTGAAAGTCAGAATCATATTTCCAGTCAAATATTCGGAATGGGTTTCCAATTTGGTTCCTGTTCGGAAAACAACCGGTCAAATCAGATTATGCGTTGATTTTCTCACATTAAATTGGGCTAGTGTAAAATATCACTTTCCTCTCCCTAACATGGAAATGATTTTGCATCAAGTTGTAGGGTCACAGATGATGTCCTTACTTGATGGCTTTTCCGATTACAATCAAATCAAGGTAAAAAGGGAAGATAAATATAAAACCGCCTTTATTACTCATTGTGGTACCTTTTCTTATGAATGTATGCCTTTTGGATTATCTAATGTAGGTGCCACTTTTCAAAGAGCTATGAAAATAGATTTTGATGATTTGATCGACAAGATCATTCAGATCTACCTTGATGACTTAACTGTGTACTCTAAAAATCGATCAGATCGTTTTAGTTATCTAAAAAGAGTTCTCATGCGATGTAGGAAATTTGGCATCTCTTTAAATCCTTCTAAGTCCATTTTCAACATTACCAAGGGCAAGCTCCTTGGACATATTGTATTTGATTCAGGAATAAGCATAGATCCTAAAAGGATTGCTACTATCCTTAATATTCCTGCTCCCACTTCTAGGAAAGAGGTTCAAGATTTTATGGGTGTTATTAACTTCGTCTGTAGGTTTGTTCCAGATTTTGCTGTGATGGTCAAACCAATTCATAATCCTCTTAATAAAGATCATTATTTTTCTTAGATAGATGATGTTGAAAATTCTTTTGTAGGGATCAATAAAGAAATCAGTTCCGCACCAGTTTTGGCAAAGACGAATTTTGAGAAGGAATTCATGATATATACTAATGCCACTAAGGAAGCCATTTTTGCTATCCTAATGCAAAGTGATGACCAAGGTAATCGAAAACTAGTGACTTACATGAGTGAAAGTTTGTCTGATGATGAATTTAAATATTCTTTTATTGAGCAACATGCTTTCTCTCTTGTTAAAGTTGTTGAAAAGTTTCACCACTTCATCTTAGGTAAGCATACGTTCGTAAAAGTACCTTTACCTGTTGTCAAGTTTTTTCTCTCATGGACTTATCTTTCTGGGAATCTTTCACATTGGCTTGCCAATATCCAGGAGCATGATTTAAATATCATGACTTATACCAATATCAAGGGACGTGACTTATCCCTTCACTTAGCTCAACATGATGAAAATAGTGAAGAAATTGATGAACATGATAGTTCCCTATCAACACTATTCTACATTTATAATCAAATTATTCTTGTGTTTGAACATCCATGGTATAAAAATTTAGTTTACTACTTCAAAAACAAAGATGTCCAGACAACTTCGACACTCATAAAAAGAGACAAATCCATATCAAATCCACAAGATATGTCATTTAGGAGACTTATTGTTTCGAATATGTGATGATGGTGTGTTGCTTCGTTGTGTAAATGATGAAGATGAACAAAAATTGTTGCAAGAAACTCATGGTTCTTCAAATTATGTCATTCATGTAGGAGGTTATTTTTCTGCTAAGACCACTGCTTTCAAGATTATTAGAAAAATATACTATTGGCCTTCAATCTTTTGTGACTCTTATGTTTTTTCAAGATCTTGTGACATGTACCAAAAATTTTCTGGGAAAGAATGCCTTTCAACCATGCCATTACAACCTGTCCTCCTGGACTTTCTTTTTTCAAAGTGGGGATTGGATTTTATTGGTCCTATTAATCCTCCATCTTCAATAGGACATGTTTTTATTTTGACAGCCACAAACTATTTTATGAAGTGGGATGAAGATGTCCCACTTAACCACTCGACAAATGATCAGGTGATTTATTTCCTTGAAAATAACATATTTTCTAGATTTGGTCTTCCATTGGAAATTATTACAGACAATGGTCCCGCTTTCATTTCTTCTAAGTTGAACCAATTTTTATCCAAATTGGGGGTTAAACATTTCACCTCATCATCTTATTATCCCCAATGGAATGGGTAGGCTGATTCTACCAACAAGAATCTAGTGAGAATCATCAAAAGACTCATCGAAGACAAGCATCGTCAATGGAACACTCTCCTCACTTATGCCCTTTGGGAAGATCGAACTACCGCCAAGGTATGCATTGGTTGCAATCCTTTCTATATTGTTTATGGTCAAGAAGCCATCCTTCCTACTGATATGGAACCTTATTCCTTAAGGTTAATGCTACAGATCAAAGAATTAAATTATTTTGATGTTTCACAAAGGATTAATGCACTTCTACATTTAGAGGAGCAAAGGATGTTTTCCTTGGATAATATAAAAAGGAGACAAAAAAATGTTAAGAAGTATTTCAACAATAATGTCAAAACTTCCAAGTTTAAAGTCAATGAAAAGGTACTGTTGTGGGATTAAACTCATGTTGATAAGGGAAGACACTCAAAATTTCAAAAATTATGGCTGGGTCCTTTCAAGATCGCTTTTGTATTGGTTACTAACTCTTACATTCTAAAGGATTTGCATGAGCGATTGTTTTCCTACAACACTAATAGTTCTCACTTAAAACACTACATGGAACAAACTTGAAAGGTTTTAAAGTTGTTTGGATTTTCTGTATATTAATAGTCTAGTTCTATTTCCATTTCCACCACTACTTTTCATTTATGTTGTTACAATAGTTTAAATTTTTCTTTCATTTAATAGCATTCCTTCTGTTGTTGCAATTCTGCCATTTATTTCTATTGTTTTAAAAATTTTGCAGTTCCATTTTTTGTCATGACTTTTATTGCTTTTCATCTTTTAGTTTAATTTTGGTCAATAATAAGAAGTTGGATCAATTCTGCCACAGTAAGACTCTGCAAGGTATTGTTAGTCAATAAAAATCAATCTTACACAGTTGTTACAATGTTCCCCCTGAAAGCATAATTGAATTTGTTATCTTCTTTCATTGTTGTCTTATAAATAAATTGGTTATCTCTCACTTCTTCTTCCCATTTCTTCATCCATTTGAGAGCTAAAAGAGCAAGTCCATAAAATTTTTCTCCTTGAAGTCAATAGCAAATTTGGGTCGAATCATTATGCATACAGGGATAAACCCCCTCATAGTTAACATTTTTCATGAGTTATTCCCAAATTCCCGGTCATTTTTCCATTAAATCCACTCACTTCCCCTTGTCGCATAATCATTCTGGTTATACCTTCTTGATCCTTTATTCTTGATACGCAAAACCATACATTCTGAGTTCTTAATTTGTTGGAAACAAATTTCCCTATGGAGTTGCTAGTTGTTGACGATTAAAATGGAAATGAGGAAGCTCGGTCGCAAAGTATTGCTAAAGCCTATTATTTAAACTATGCTAATGATATATAATACTAGTAGGTTGGACACCCTTGTAGACTGGAGGCTCGGAGATATACTTATCACACATTTTATGATGATGTTTTGATGATGCTTATAGGATTCTATATGGTTGATGATGCAGTCTTGGTTTTGTTTGCGACATAATGGCATATGAATAATGCATTTTATGTGATGATTCATTTATACTAAGCTCTAAATTCCATGTTATGGGTGGCATATATTACTTTGTTACATTTGATATTCTCACCATGATTCATTACATGTTACACCTGCACAAGATGCATGTTAGTAACAACATGAAATAAGAGCAATGGAAATAAATTTATGGAAAAAATTAAAGGAAAGGAACTATACTATACTATGTTAAGAGATTATGTGTGAATAAAATAAAAGGAAGTTAGTATTAATCCTAACTAGCAATGTTAGTGCCTATATGAATTATATTGAGTTATATTGGGCACATTTGATATATGGTATGGTATGGTTTTTCGCAATGGTTAATATGGATTGGGGTGGCGCAATTGGCATGTAATATGTCGCATTTTTCAATGTATGGAATTAATGGCATGGTTAATGGATGGATTTTGGTTTAGTACGAAATTGAATGTGAGGAATATGGAAGTGAAGTGCAGTAAATGCACGTCACTCCACTTCTCCCACTGGTTTGTCACCCTAGCATGGTTATTGTTTCATTTGGTTTTGTTGTGGTTAAGCTCCGAGATTCAAGCCTGGAAGGAACTGCTCAACCAAATCTCCCTTTTTAAATTCATTGGTTATAGGTATGGTTCTTTTCGCCCATCCATAAATTTCTCTCTTTGTATGAAATGAACAATGGCTCATTAATGTGTTGGTTTGAGTTTTCCAGATATTGAAAACTATGTAAACGCGTGGGTATTTTCTCTGGAATGAATGTGTGGCTATTCATTTGCAAATGGAAAGATTGATTTCTTGAACTTGTAATTTCATTGGTTGTTCTGTGTGGTGGAAGATGTGATAGCTCTCTATTGGTTCAAGTAGTTATGGGAAATTTCTTGGAGGGTTTCACTCTGTTTAGCCTTGGTGGTCACCTCCTCATAGTTATGGTAACCATATCTGGTTGTATTCAGGTGCTATGGGGTTGTTGTGTATGTTTCAAACTACCTTTTGGTCACTGTGTATCTTCCAGAGCCATGTTCACGAGTTATTCACATGGCCATGGAATTTTTTTTGTGATATTGGCATCAACAAAGTTGGTTATGGGGTGGCCATTATGCCAAGAAGTATGCTTATGGTTGTTGGTAATACTTGGGGTTTGCATTTCCATTGGAATTGTTATAAATTGATTCAGTTCTTGAGAATAGCACGAGGGTTATGCCTCTGTGCATTCTTGGTATTCGTTACTGTCCACTGAGAAATCGGTTCTCCTCTCCATCATTTCCTACCATACCTGGTGTTGAACTGTCACACTATTACACAAGCTGAGAGTTATAAAATCCTGTGGTTCCACCATGCTTGTTTCAAAGGTTTTCTACCTACTGTTTATATGTTCGACCTCCAGTCTCTCTATGTTTCAGTGACTGAGAGAACTCTTTATTATTTCTTGTGTTCATGGTTATAGATCTTGATTTTGATAACCCAAAGCAGTTGCACTCTTTTCGGGTATCTTGTTGACTATCATAAGTTGGTTGAGTGGTTATGACAATGGCTTTGAGTATTGTCTCATCTCTGTTTGATCGGGTTGTTGGAAATTTGTAATTGGAGATGAGGATTGGTGTATAGTCGAGGGGATGCCTCCTTTTGTTGTAACAGTTGCATCGATAACCCAACTCATTTTTTTGATTAAATTGGGTGATTGGGATTAAATCATAATCTACAGTCAGAGGGTTTCCACTTTTCATTATGCATTGTTTGTGTGTTCCAAAAACATGGTGTCAATTGTAGTTGGTGGTTACTGTGTGTTTGATTAGTTCTGATCGAGATCATTGCAAGTTGGGGAAAATGATGACTGTGACTTGGTTGTTTACTGTGTATGGTTTATGGAGACACAGTGCATTGTTTTGTTTTATTGCACCATTAGAAATTAAGCACGAGTTTTTTAGTATGATTTCATTTGTAAGTTATTTGTTAATATTGTCAAAAGAATGAAATCATAAAAGTTTAAAAAAAGGTCTGTTCAACTTGGGAAAGACCTGTGTCTATGTTTTATTTTGGAAATTATGAGTTATGGGAAGTGGTTGATATTCTATAGAAATATATGGTGGACAGAGATGAAGCAATGTGTCTGCGTGTTCCTTTTGATTTTGTTTAAATGAAAATAAAAGGAATAAAAAGAAACACATATTCTCTTAATAAGACTGTTGAAAGGCATATTGATTCTGAGTATGATTATATATTATGTTGATTAAATATTTTTGAAGAATTGAATTTGGGACAATGAACATTTTTTGACACACAGGAATTGTTAATTGGTATTGGTATCCTGGTATTGAATACAAAGTTATTTTTTTATGTATTACTTAATTAGTTTTACGAACAATATCCATTCTTTTCCCTACCATTCTTTCACTTTTCTCACATTATAACTCCCCTCGCCTTTCCATATTCACTATCCAATCCCTGTTCCTAAAATTTAATTAAAGTTAATATAAATTTTGTATTATGATAGTTAAAGGATCACACATGGATAAATTATAGTGATATATTCTTTTGATTTATGATACAATTGATTGTTTGATGTTTGTGAGCAGTACTCATGATCTATTCCCCCTCATTTTAACATTTTTTGCTCAATACAATCCCTCACATATCCCAGAACCCTTGTTCACCCCCTACTCATTGACAAGTATTAAACGATTTGTATGGATTGGATTGCATGAGTTTGAGATGTTGTTGAGCCAAACTTTGTTTCATATTTAAAAGAGTTGTCATGTATGCTTGTTGAAGAAACTATTTGCTAATCAATAATGCATATAGGAATGAGATTTTTCAATAGAGGTAGTGCTAGCATAGGGGCATACCCAGGGTTCAACACTTCAATGACGCACCAACAAAACCCTAACTATCATCCCTTTCGGCAACACCTATGAAGCAAATGAAGTCTCACTTGAGGTAGAGGCAGGGGGGTTTGCAGGACTCAAGTTTATCCAACCAGGTTGGGACAGATATCTGTGATTACAACACTTAATAGAAAACTTAAAAAATAGTATGCATTAGTTCTTGAATCTCATTCACATCGTAGATCAAACCCTTATTACAGAACAATGCAGTAATAATCAAGATATAAAACTTCCCATCACTTAGCACATAAGAATATATCATATCTAGCATTCTTTTACCATCAATATAACACTAAGATACAACATCAAATGCATTCATTATACACAAATTCAATGTCACTAAGAAAATAATCAGATAATGAACATCAACAACATCGCACAAAGCACATCAACATAGTATATACGTGGTTCAAGATAGTGTGAGGATATGTCCACCAACTTCTTCTTATTCTTTTGTATTAGTATGTAATATCTTACATGCGTCTGCTCCTATGCACAGAGACACAGAGCCAAGCCTTGAACTGTACAGGTGATCTACACACAGTGCATTAGATCCACCTTCCTCAAAATCAGGTCAAGGCATAGAGCCAACTCCTTGATAGCAGAAAGCCTTAAATAGTTTGTCTACACAAAGTGCTTACAACCTCGTGCACTAAGCTGATCACAAGTAACTAGTAACTACTTCTTACATCATTGAGCTATTTATTTATATCATTACAAAAAGGCCTAATCATGGGTAAACCCATGAATCGACATCCCTTAACCCATTACATAAACCCTAAAACCCTTTGTTGGGTCCATAAGCTTGCAAAATGAGTGAGATCCTGTGATCTATGCTCCACCTGGGTGCTCCATCTTTGACTAGCCTGTTGAAGTCCAAAAAGTGGTCAAACACGACCAATGTTTCCTCAAAAATTGGTTGAGGGGCAACAGGCCCCCAACACTCACCTGTGACTCATATTGAGTCACTCAGATCCAGGAAACAATACTTCAAAGGCCTCAAGATTAGATTTAGCTACCTCGACTTGTTGCTTCACTAAATCTTCTCGCTCAACAAACACATGGATCACTTTCTCAGTAACAAGCCATTCTAGGTGTTGTTCCATTGTCGCAACCAGCTAGTCTAGCTGCAAGCCTTGTCCTTCAACTTCTTCAAAAATCGTGCAACCTTCATCCTGTTAGCGCTCTGTAATTTGCCTAAGGCTGCGAAGGCAATCACAGAGGTAACCTCGAACCACTTCGAGTCTTGGATCTATCCCTCCAAGACTTAGAGAGGGATCTCTCTTTTAGATTTAACTTGGTTTGTAAGGGATGGATTTTAGGCTAGCTATAAACATAATGAAAGTATGGGGTTGGGGTCTTTAAATGGTCATTTTGGGACAGCAAGGAGGGCCATTGGGCAAATGGGGTCTGCACTTTAAACAAGGTGATTCACTCTCAGATCTGGACAAAGTTCTTTCACAGGGCAAGGTAGTGGAAATATTGGATCGAATTAAGTTTAGATGGCGTCGATTTGAAGAAGAAATAGGTGAGGAAAAATCTAGGCAAAGGAGTAGATAAGAATTCCTAAACTAGCTTTTTAGAAGATAAACATAAAGATTATCACAAGCTGAGAGGCAGAGTATCTGCTGATAAATTCTTCTTCTATTACTTTCCTTCTGATAATAAGAACTAAAAACAAGCATAATGATCACAGGAAAAACATAAAACAGAGAAAAAAACACCACCAATATATCCACACAGGAATCCTGTAAAAGAAAACATGCCCATTGCTGATTGATCATCTAAATATTACAAAAATATTCTCTGGCCATACACAACCCATGCTCCAACAAAGAAAAATAAAAAAACTACAGGTCGAGACCTCTCACACAGGTCAAAACCCTCTCCTCTCAGCCCAATCGAACCCCTGTTGTGACTTTTATAGGTGTATAAATACAAAATATATCTCAGTCTTCAGAATATTTGAGCTTTAACTCTGCTTTCTAAGAATAGAAAAACAGTTACAACACAATATTGACACTTGTAGAGTCTCTCTATAGCAAACCCAATAGTAAATTAAAGGAAAAAACTAAATTGGTAGGTCAACTCAAATTTGCTGAGATGGTTGTGATGCCTATCCCTCGAATCTTGGAAACAATGGCCATTTGTCCCTTTGGTTGCCTCGGATTCTGGAGATGCTATTCTTCTGGTTGGCTTTCCTCCCGTAATTTCTCAACTGTAAGTTGAATGCCCTGCTGGAGAATGCCACTTGTGCTCTACTGATATCCAAAATGTTGAACAGATTTTCCCCCTGATGATGATCTGCTCCTATAAAACTGGATAATTGGTTGATATGATGATCTTCAGTTATTAAATTATTGCCACCTCGTCTCTGATGTACAATTTCAATAATATTACAAGGCAACTTATGTTATAGATGCATCGAGATTGAAAAACAATTTCAACTCTTCTTGAAAAATGAAAGAATGTTCCCCCGTCGTGTATCTTTCCCTGCACCCTTTTGTGTATGTCTAGTGCTAGGCTTAGCTGTTGGTTTAGCAGGATGTGACTAGTCCACGGATGGTCCTTTGCCAGTTTCTAGATGCTTATTATCGACATGGCATGCACTCTACCAGACAAACTTCATTTTCGTTATTGGATTCTTTAGGAGGAATGATA
>JASDQU010101260.1:93082-109198 GCA_032191745.1 Picea mariana | reverse complement strand
TATATATATATATATTTTTGAAACCAGACCTGGGATTACTGTCATCATCTGTAGAATCATTAGTTGTAATTTTAGTTTGAACACGAGCTTGCCCAGACTGAATTCCTTTCATAGATTTTCTAGACATTGTTAATTTACTTGCAGATATAGCCTTGGACTTATCTGTTCCCTTCCCTCTCTCAATATCTTTGTTTTCCTGAGGTGCACCTATGTTTTGAACAGTCTCAAGTTCAGCTTTAGCACCAGATCTTGCTTAAGAGGCTCTAGAGAGGCCATGCTTATGACAGTTTCTGAACCAAACATCTCATCTTCCTTTTCATCATCTGACATATCAAAAAGGACCCATCATTTCTTTCCACTGCCACCCTTTGACTGTATTCTTCTTATTTGTGAAAAATCTTCATCTTCACTGCTATTGCCTCCATCTTCCCATACACTTATCTGGGCATCTGCATTCATTGGAGGCAAAACATCTTTGCTATTATTTGTATTTGTTGGGGGTGGAAGAGAGCTAGGATTTGGTTTGCTTGATGCAAGGCCCCACAAGAAACAAGATCCCAATTTAATGAAGGAAAGTCGGGGAGCTTGCCCACTCTGAGTGCATGAACAATTGAATCAATGTTAGAAACCACGTTCCATTCAGAATTCAACAAATATGAGTTACCTTCCACAATATCATCAAGCACATTAATTTCAGGAGGTGGCCAACTAGGAAGACTGTTCTACACTGCAGAAACAATGTCACTTTCAGTTCTTTCTAATGCCTGATTGGAAATGCTAATACAATTCCTCGGTGTCACTTCTGATGGATTCACATTTAAGAGGGCCTTTCAAGTGAGGGTCCAAATATTCCAAAACCAGATCTCTAATGTCTGAAGGATAAACAATCGATTGTAAAGGAGCATGATAGGCAAGCCACAATAACCCCTCTCTTAAACAATAATCACTAAAAAAATCCATTGGCTGGCGTGTCTTTAGATATTCATCGACCTCTGATTTTAGCTGTTTAGTCTTCAACGCAACATATACCTCAATATCTTTTGAACAATCTTCATTAACTCCTCTTCCATATGGTGGTCTTTGACCCTTGTTATTTGCAGAAGATGATGTTGCATATTTTGCAGAACTATCACATTCCTCTAGCAAAGGCTCCTTTGTTCATAAAAGATCAAGTATCATTGCAATATCATACTAGCGAGGACCAACAGAAGGGGAAAACTCGAGGAACATGCAACCTTCCTTTGCAACTGTGACTCCTTTGCGTTGGACACCTTGAATCCGGCTTCAAACACCTGGCAGAGGGTTTTGAAAGCTGTGTTTTATATATTTTTGTCTTTCTAGGGGCGATATCCCACATTAGCAAGGAGGAAAGGTAAATGTGTATTAATATATGCTGATAGCCACAAAGTAATCTGACGAAGTGAGACCGAGGCTATTATTGGTGTTTGGTGTTGCCGCTGGCGTTGGCTTTTGTGTTTGTTGTTGGTTTGTGGTGTTTATTATTCGGGGAGGTTGGCCCTAGGCCAACATAACCTTTTTCTAAAAATGTTGTCAAATTTTTCATAAAACTCTGCATAGAAGCAAAGGCCGAGGGGCCAATTTAAAAAAAAAAAAAAAAAATTCACCAAACATAGATTATAAAACCCACATTAGGCTAATGAACCCAACTTTACCTTTGACCCACAAGAGTCAAATTTTTCCATTTCAAACCACTTCACAACTTTTGGCTAAAAATGCATCGAACTCACTTTGAAACTCGCACGCAGGTACTTATTTTATGCTTGGTGAGTGTCAAGCGCTTTCAGCCACCTTCGCCATGCATCATGAGAAAACACATAGTGCCTGAGATAGATACATATTAGTCAAAAAACTGATCCCCTATTATATAGGGTTCTAACATAGGCTCCACCTAGGGAAGATAGCTCCGAAGGAGGTGTCTAGAATCCATGAACTCTGAATTTCGCCGACCAGTTGATCATTGGGCTGTCCCCAAACCGTAAACTAAAAACAAACTATGAAGAGACAAAAAAGAAGGTGCTCATCCTGATGAGCTTATTGGCGCATTCCTACCTACCCTACTTTGCTAACAGTTACTGCTTCAATCAGGTAATGAAAAAGTGCCAATGAAGCCAACCCAACAGTTGATCCCATGATTGGGCTTCCTCATCATGCTTGACGAAAATCAAGGCTGAAATATGTACTGGAAACTGGTGATGGCTCGAGTCCTTGTAGAAAAAACATGATTTAACAGTTATACTGAAAAAGAGCTCCATATAATTTGCAACCGGGTCAATAAATATATGATCAATTTGTTGGTTCTCTGGGTATTCCTTTAGCATTTTAAAATGGATAAGTTTCCCATCTGTGTCCTCAATATTAGACCATGATTGCAATCGTTCAACTTCAAACTCATGCTTGCAAACAAAATATTCATCAATCAGAAAATCGAAAGATGATACAATATCTTTTGGTTTTGGAGACGTAAGATTCTCATAAAATTGTTTTGGATGTTGGAAACTATAAGACTGAATTTGAGTATTCAAAAGCTCAATATCCTTTTCAAGTTTTTCAGCGACTAGCTCGAGAACACAAATTTTACTTTCATGAGAAAATTTTTCCGATCTACAATAATGAAACACGACTATTAACGAAACTTCATCAAATTGTAAATCTGCTAACTCACCCCTGCATTCTTCTATGAATTCACAATAAGTAGGATTTTCCACATACCCTATCATCTCGAAGCATCATCAAGGTTTTGAAATTTGGATTCTTCAGCAGTAGAGTTGCTTGTGAACTTTGAAGCTCGGGATCTTGAACAATGGAGTCGCCAAGTGAATGGTACAACCTTCCTGTGTTTGGCTTCTGTTCACCATCAGAAGTCAAAACTGAACTTGAAGTGCAACTCTAGAGAAGGTCCTCAATGGAGTCACCAAAAATGTTAGCGCTCTGTAATTTGCCGAAGGCTGCGAAGGCAATCACAGAGGTAACCTCGAACCACTTCGAGTCTTGGATATAGCCCTCCAAGACTCAGAGAGGGATCTCTCTTTTAGATTTAACTTGGTTTGTAAGGGATGGATTTTAGGATAGCTATAAACGTAATGAAAGTATGGGGTTGGGGTCTTTAAATGGTCATTTTGGGACAGCAAGGAGGGCCATTGGGCAAATGGGGTCTGCACTTTAAACAAGGTGATTCACTCTCAAATCTGGACAAAGTTCTTTCACAGGGAAAGGTAGTGGCAATATTGGATCAAATTAAGTTTAGATGGCATCGATTTGAAGAAGAAATAGGTGAGGAAAAAGCCAGGCAAAGGAGCAGCTAAGAATTCCTAAACTAGATTTTTCGAAGATAAACATAAAGATTATCACAAGCTGAGAGGAAGAGTTTCTGCTGATAAATTCTTCTTCTATTACTTTCCTTCTGATAATAAGAACTGAAAACAAGCATAATGATCACAGGAAAAACATAAAACAGAGAAAAAAAACACCACCAATATCTCCACACAGGAATCCTGTAAAAGAAAACATGCCCATTGCTGATTGATCATCTAAATATTACAAAAATATTCTCTGGCCATACACAGCCCATGCTCCAGCAAAGAAAAATAAAAAAACTACAGGTCGAGACCTCTCACACAGGTCAAAACCATCTCCTCTCAGCCCAGTCGAACCCTTGTTCTGACTTTTATAGGTGTATAAATACAAAATATATCTCAGTCTTCAGAAGAATTGAGATTTAACTCTACTTGCTAAGAATAGAAAAATAGTTACAACAAAATATTGACACCCGTAGAGTCTCTCTATAACAAACCCAACAGTAAATTAAAGGAAAAAACTAAATTGGTAGGTCGACTCAAATTTGTTGAGATGGTTGTGATGCCTATCCCTCGAATCTTGGAAACAATGGCCATTTGTCCCTTTGGTTGCCTCGGATTCTGGATATGCTATTCTTCTGGTTGGCTTTC
The DNA here is from genome assembly GCA_032191745.1 of Picea mariana. Classification (NCBI taxonomy): domain Eukaryota; kingdom Viridiplantae; phylum Streptophyta; class Pinopsida; order Pinales; family Pinaceae; genus Picea; species Picea mariana. The sequence continues at coordinate 105,233 of JASDQU010101260.1, read as the reverse complement.
CTCCCGTAATTTCTCAACTGTAAGTTGAATGCCCTGCTGGAGAATGCCACTTGTGCTCTGCTGATATCCAAAATGTTGAACAGATTCGCCCCCTGATGATGATCTGCTCCTAGAAAACTGGATAATTGGTTGATATGATGATCTTCATTTATTAAATTATTTCCACCTCGTCTCTGACGTACAATTTCAATATTATTACAAGGCAAATTATGTTATAGATGCATCGAGATTGAAAAACAATTTCAACTCTTCTTGAAAAATGAAAGAATGTTCCCCTATCGTGTATCTTTCCCTGCACCCTTTTGTGTATGTCTAGTGCTAGGCTTAGCTGTTGGTTTAGCAGGATCTGACTGTTCCATGGATGGTCCTTTGCCATTTTCCAGATTCTTATTATCAACATGGCATGCACTCTACTAGACAAACATCATTTTCTTTATTGGCTACTTTAGGAGGAATGATATATATATATATTTTTTCAAACCAGACCTAGGATTACTATCATCATCTGCAGAATCATTAGTTGTACTTTTAGTTTGAACATGAGCTTGCCCAGACTGAATGCCTTTCATAGATTTTCCAGACATTGTTGATTTACTTGCAGATATAGCCTTGGACTTATCTGTTCCCTTCCCTCTCTCAATATCTTTGTTTTCCTGAGGTGCACCTATGTTTTGAACAATCTCAAGTTCAGCTTTAGCACCAGGTCTTGCTTAAGAGGCTCTGGAGAGGCCAGGCTTATGACAGTTTCTGAACCAAACATCTCATCTACCTTTTCATCATCTGACATATCAAAAAGGACCCGTCATTTCTTTCCACTGCCACCCTTTGACTTTATTCTTCTTATTTGTGAAAAATCTTCATCTTCACTGCTATTGCCTCCAGCTTCCCATACACTTATCTGGGCATCTGCATTCATCAGAGGAAAAACATCTTTGTTATTATTTGTATTTTTGGGGGGTGGAAGAGAACTAGGCTTTGGTTTGCTTGATGCAAGGCCCCACAAGAAACAGGATCCCAATTTAATGAAGGAAAGTCGGGGAGCTTGCCCACTCTGAGTGCATGAACAATTGAATCAATGTTAAAAACCACGTTCCATCCAAACTTCGAAAAATATGATTTACCTTCCACAATATCATCAAGCACATTAATTTCAGGAGGTGGCCAACCAGGAAGACTGTTCTGCACTAGAGAAACAATGTCACTTTCAGTTCTTTCTAATGCCTGATTGAAAACACTAATACAATCCCTTGGTGTCACTTCTGATGGATTCACATTTAAGAGGGCCTTTCAAGTGAGGGTCAAAAGATTCCAAAACCATATCTCTAATGTCTAAAGGATAAACAATCGGTTGTAAAGGAGCATGATGGGCAAGCCACAATAACCCCTCTCTTAAACAATAATCACTAAAAAAATACATTGGCTGGCATGTCTTTAGATATTCATCGACCTCTGATTTTAGCTGTTTAGTCTTCAACGCAGCATATACCTCAATAGATTTTGAACAATATTCATTAACTCCTCTTCCAAATGGTGGTCTTTGACCCTCGTTATTTGCAGAAGATGATGTTGCATATTTTGCAGAACTATCCCATTCCTCTGGCAAAGGTTCCTTTGTTCATAAAAGATCAAGTATCATTGCAATATCATACTAGCGAGGATCAACAACAGGGGAAAACTCGAGGAACATGCAAACTTCCTTTGCAACTGTGACTCCTCCACATTGGACACCTTGAATCCGGCTTCAAACACCTAGCAGAGGGTTTTGAAAGCTGTGTTTTATATATTTTTGTCTTTCTAGGGGCGATATCCCACATTCGCAAGGAGGAAAGGTAAACGTGTATTAATATATGTCAATAGCCACAAAGAAATCTAACAAAGTGAGCCTGAGGCTATTCTTGGTTTTTTTTCTCTACACCCTGGCGCTGTCAGACTGTAATCATTTTTGAAGAGATCTGTCATTAATAAATAGGAAGTACTTTACAGGATTCTTGCGTGTATTCACTGGTGACGTTTATTCTCTAAGTTAAATGTTATCTTTGCCTTGTGATCATTTTGTTTTCCTAAAATAATCTTTAAGAGTAACATATGTTGCAGGATTTATCTTGGATACCCTATTTTCGACTTTAAAGATTTTAATGTTTATCTTCTGATGTTTTCAATTAAGAAATTCTTAACTGCTTCTTAGTTGAAAGTATTTTTCTCATCTTTTCTTCTGTCCATCATTTAAGCTATTAAAGATCCAGTGAGTATATTATCTCACCCTGTGGAAGTTTTCCTTTATGTTTATGGTTTGTATCTCATATTGATTATAGCACAGACCCCATATCCCAATGGAGGTGTAGACTGTCTCAACCACTTCAAAACACTTTTACAACAAAACATACCTGTGCCTCTACCTAGCCTAACATCTATATTAAAAACAAATCTAAATCGTGTAGAGAGATCCCTCTCTAAAGCTGGAAGGGCTAGATCCCAGCTTTAAAAGTGGTTGGATAAAGTTACCTTTGTGGATTCCTTCTTTCTCAACCTCTAGGAAATTTACAGAGTGCTAACACATCCTACACTGGCTGTAGTCTTTGTGTCACTTCCATGAATTTGATCTAGATAGAATTAATCTACTGTTGAATTGAACATTGTTCCTATGATCGCTTCATCTTCTCGACTGCAATAAGAAACTTCATCTATGCTTGCACGGTGGATACTTGCTACTTTGCCTCCTGGAACTGTGATTCTAATTTCCTCAACTACGGATATTTTTCAAGGCGCTCATAGGTTTGTTCACTTCGATCATTTAGTTTCTTACACTCTGAGGTGAGTGATCTGATTCTTTCTACTGTGTTCCTGGCAACTTCCTCCCTTTGGTAACGTACTTCTTGTGGAGTTCTTGGCATTTCTTCGATCTCTAGCTCCATCACCCTTCCTTGAAGCTGCTAAATGGCCTCAGTGAGATTCACCACTTGTATCTCGGCTGAATCTTCTTCCTCCTATGCCAAGCTTGACATAGAGTGAAATGCTTTAGTCACTTCCTCTTTGATTGCAATCTTCTCTTTGAGCAGTTGGTATTTTTCTTCTTCTATCTTCACATTGTTCTGATCGAACTTCGCTTGAATTTCACTTTTCTCTTTCTGCGAAACTCAAAGTTTGTCTAGGATATCCTCCTTTTCTTGCTTCAAGGACTTTGTGGATTTCTCCTTTTGTTCTTGGAATTAACAAAGTTGAGCCTCGGTTGCATCTGCTAGCCTTCATAATTGGGTGGTATTATCCCCCAATTCTACAATTTTCGATGATGAAGGCGCAGTAGGTACTGTGCAACTCAAATAGATGGCTTGTTGTATGTCCTTGATCTCTTTCTCTATTATTTCATACAATGTCTCTTTCTTTGCTTCATGTCTCTGTAGGATATCCTTTGAGATGTCCTCCATGGCTACGATGATGAGATCAACATCATCCATTGTGAGCACATTCTTTGACTGAGGCTTATTGGCTCGGGTCTTCTTTCTTGCTGAGGGTTTCTGCAGAGAAACCTTCCTTTTCTTTGATGTTGTAGCCTCTATAAGGGGGTCCCTTAGTGGTGAAAATTCACCTTTTCATGCTTGTATCCTTCTTACCCTCCTTCTTCTTGGTTCACTTTGTCTCCTCCTCCTTCTGCAGGTGAGTCGAGCCTACTTTCCTCTGAGGTGTTGTCCTCCTCATCACTTTCTATGTTCTCGACATCCTCCTTTCTCTTCTTTTTCTTCTGTCCATCATTTTCGACCCGGGTGACCAATGGACTTATGATGATTTCTGGGTCGGAGAGTTCTACATATTCAACCGGTATGAGGAAATCTACTGGGCATTCCTTAGTGATCTCTTCCAGGTCTTCATCGTTCAACTTATAGTAGGACTGCAACTCCTCCTTTCTTTCATCCCTGGGTGGGGTGATGTAAATAAATTGTCAATCTACATAGAACTTTGCTAGCTACCTATACTAATGCATAGTATTTTGGTTCATTTGTGGAAATTCTTCAATGGCATGCTTCATCTATAGGTAATAAGCGTGGAACACCTCATTCTATTGCCACTACTTTTCCATATCATTCATGTACCAAAAGGTGGATAACCTTGCGACCAATGACTCTGATGGCTCAACTTCGGGGAATGTCACTCCTTCCAACATCTTCAAAGATACAAAGGTGATCAATACCTATAGAAAACTAAAATGAAACTCATATCCCTGATCTTGCACTTTGCATCAGTCCTTCTCCAACTCATTAGCGAGGTAACTCGCCTGGTTCATTTGCATGACTTCTACGCACTTCCCTGCAAGGTCTACATGTTGTGGGTGGGAATCCCTCCTATGGAATTGCACTTAGGGTTTTATCATGCATACAGAAAAGACCTAAAGATTCCTACATTTTACCATCATCCCGAACCTAATCCCCATTATTCTTAAGCAAATACTCAGTTAAGAAGATCAAGTGAACATACCTTATTTCTGGTGTTTGATATCGAGCCCTCTTCATGCTTGGTCACTCTTTGAATGCAACTCTCCTCCCAAGGCTGACTTGCATTCACAAAAGACAAACAAATAACTCCACATGCATTTGATCTATAGATTAATGGGTTAGAGATTTAATCAACATGTACACAATAAATAATGAAAACCTCATATGGTGGGATGAGAAAGTACTTCTTTATTATTAAATTCACTAAAGAAACTTACAATGATGAAGCTGACCACTGCTCCATGAAACTGGTCCTGGGCACCTCTTCAATTGTCCTCCAACTACTTTTCTCTATACTTCTCTTTGCATAAGGATGGCTAAAGGTTGAGACAAAGTGAATGCTCAATTGGGTATAGTCTCTTTACTATGATTTTCCTCCTTTCAAATGGGACCCTTACCCCTTCTTTCATAGGCTAGAAGGAGCTAGGTATTTGGTCAAATGATCGGCCATGCATGGCCGAAAGGTTTAGTTAACTTGCCCAAAACTGTGTTTTCTGTCGGCAACTTTCCTTTTTTCGTGCTTTTGTAGGTATGCGCGAGCTGTATTGGAGCAGCTAGCATGTACACACGTGTAGTAATGGAGCAGGGCATGTGGGCCTTTATAAAGAGGGTTTTTTAACCAGAGTTGTTCAGTACTAGCTTGGCAAAGAAGGCATATGGGATGGGCTGATGTCAGATAAGTATGTTTGGTGAAAATTAGGGTTATAATAGATGCCCCCTAATGTGTGAGGTCAGAAGAGCATCTGATGGCTGAAATACATTACCAATATTTATCAATGTACCAAACCCGTGAGCCCAGGAACCAGAATTCAGGAGGTGCCATTTGCAAAATAACAATTGTCTCATCGAGGCGGGCATACCCATGCTTGGAATGAAATAAAATCATGGCTACCAATAAAATACACTGAATATCCATGCCATATAACTATATAAAGTGTAGTCGCGAGAAATACACAATGGATCTACATCTCAAAATAAAAAATATATACATGTATAGTATCCATTTTCTAGAAGCTGATAAGGCCTGATGGCTGGAGATGAAGTCTTCAGAGCTCGAGAAACAACTTGAAAATATTCAAAACTCAGGTAGGAGTATAATATGAGTGTATGACTTCACTACCCAGAGGTCTTCGACGGCTCGTTGATCATGGACTAGAGAATCTTGATGATCATATTGAAGGCTTCATTTATTTCAAACAAAGACTAGATTGGACTTTCGGGATGGTCGAGCATGAGGGAAAGAGACAAACTATAGAGGGGGCAACTCAGTCTTGGAAAAAACTCCCTTGGACAATAGCATGACAAATGATGAGACTTAGGCATCATAGCAATAATATAAGTTCACGAGGCAGGCAACAAATCAAATTCTCCATATGTTTGGAAGAATAACCAAATGAAGAAGGACACAACTCAATGTAGCAGGAACAACTTCCTAAGGTCATATTAAATCCCGGGGATTGATGAACAAATGAAAGGATGTGATTTATCCAAGGGTGACTCATTGTGTTTCCAATACAAAGAAAATACTTTTCCCTTCCGCTTTTTGGGGTATATTTGATTTTTTTTGTGTTTTTCAATAATTTTGGAAAAATAATAGAAGAATGTTACGTTACAAAGGAGGGATGAGTGTCGAAAACATACGAGTTTGAGGCACAAGGACAAGACTGATGTTCAAATTAAGAAAACTTAGGAAAAATCCCTCCTGGGGCCAAAGGTGTCAAGAAACAGAGGCAAAGTTCTACAGGGCTTGCGTATAAGGCATTCTTCAGATGGTTCAGTTGAGAGCAACATGGAACTGGCATTAGACCAAAGACGGCCTATGTATGAAAATGCGGTTAACAAAACACACAATGGTAACGCCCTTCGATGTAAGTTTAACAAGCCTAGAGAAGGTAATCTCAATGGTTTTTTATATTTAAAGAGTCTGAAAAATGTAAAAGGAGACTCCAATGGGGTACTTTTTCGAAGGTAGTCTAGTTGGTTCAAAAAAGGGGTGAACTAGTACTAACAATATGTCTATTCAAAACCATTTTAATGAGTGTGATAAAGACAAGATCACTCGGTGATTTTTTCATTTTTAAGGAGTCTGAAAAAATATTAACTTTGGACTCCATCAGGAATATTCTTCTGGACCATTTTAACGAGTGTGAAAGAATAAGGTCACTCGACGATATTTTCAATTTTAGGGAGCTTGAAAAGAGCTTAACTATGGACTCCGTGGGGGTTCCCTTTTCATAAATTTAGTTCTTTAGGCCTGAAAAAGGGTTAAAATTATACTTGAGAATACTCTTCTAGAGATCCGAAGCCTCTAGAGTATACCTTTGTTCGTATAATTGACCGTCTAGATCGAAAAAGGGGTAAACTACCATCAGATATACATGACTTCAAATTTCATTTTAATGAGCGTGTAAGGCCACAATATTGTTCGACAATATTTTCATGTTTAGAGGGTCTGAAAAGAGCTTAAAAGAAGATCCATGGGGGCTACGACTCATGTATGAAACTAGTTCATGTAGAGCCTACTGCTAGGCTCAAACCAAGAGTTTCTTCGATAGTCAACTTGGGAAGTCTCCCAAAAGGGAAGAAAACACAAACCATGGTGTAAGTGCTCCCGTGATATAGAAATCATAGTCATGGCTTCAAGGATAGCCTCATTTGAAGGTGATTCAAAATATGAGAAATCACACAAATGAGGTTCAACAGTCCCAAAGGGTGAAGTAAACTGACCATACTCCATATGACAATGGAGGTTCTAACCAGGACTAACACAGTCTATCAGCAAAGAATCATGATCACAAGGGCTTAAGGATATACTAACAATGAGATCAGACTTAGAAGGATACTAAAGCCCACTTGGACCAAGAGGAGAAGCAAGGGCTCCCATGCCCCCATTGGATACACCAATGGATCAATTACTGATTCCATGTCTTGAGAAGGAAAACATGATTGCACAAGTTCCTTCTCATAAGAAATTGAACACCAATGATAAGATGTCACATAATTAACCCGTCGCGGGGTGGAGTCTACATGAACACTAGGAACATATAAAGGGGTAGCCTGAACTAACGCTAGATTAGGATGGTGATTATCAGATGCCAGTTGGTCAATAGTGAAAATTCTTCCATTGTGAGGGAAGTGCATCACCTGAAAGAGCGTAGATACCACAACGTTCATAGCATATACATAATCACGCCCAAGAAGCATATTGAAATCTAATGGGCCTTGCACCACTATAACATCAAAACAGACAATATTCCCACATAACGAGATAGGAAACTAAGGAAGAACCCCCAAATATTCACTAGGACATCTGTCAAAAGCCAACAACTCATGTGAAGTAGACATAAGCTTGGGAGAACCCAAGACTTTCCAAATCAAGGAGGATAAAATACTTGCAGAGGCTCCTTTATCCACAATACATCAATAAATGTTTGTTGAATTAACTTCAACCCTTATTTGAAAGGGTACAGTGGAAGGAAGACAAGGCTCAACAAGGTCATTCCAATAAAAGGAAACCCTCGTAGGGCTTGGAGGGGGTGTGCTCGGAGTGAGCGGAATGCCCCCTTTTTCTGAAAATGCTGAACCAGAAATGCTAAAAACATAGTCAGTAGACATGTCACTCCCCAAAATAAGAGTGGGATCATCCAATGAACGCATCGACATGACCAATTTCGCAACCAATGGATGAATAGGTTGTGAGACTACATGGTATAAAGTCACCTCACCCCCCAAAATAGGAGTGGGATCAGCTAATGACTGCATCAGCATGACCAATTTCACAACCCATGGCTGAATAGGTTGTGATACTACATCGTCTAAAGGCACCTCACCCCCCAAAAGAGGAGTGGGATTAGCTGATGACTGCATCTACATGACAATGTTTGCAACCAATGGCTGAATAGGCTGCGAGACTACATGGTATAAAGGTACCTCACCCCCCAAAAGAGGAGTGGGATCAACCGATGACTGCATCGGCATGACCACTTTCTCAACCAATGGCTAAATAGGCTGAGAGACTACAAGGTCTAAAGGCACATCACCCCTCGAAATAGGAGTGGGATCATCCAATGACCGCATCGACATGACCACTTTCGCAACCCATGGCTGAATAGACTACGAGGAAACCTTAAAAGACTCAGAATCAGAAGAGCTTGCAGACAGGGACCACAATCTTTGTACCTCTGGAATGCCAAGGCACAAATGAGTAAGGTGATCTCCCTTGCAAAGATTACAAGGGAACTTAGGCTTATGTCCTATTCATATAGGTTTCTCAATAGAATTAATGCCTCCATCATGAATAGCAGTGGTTGGTTGCACATATCCAACATGACTTGCAGAGGCTACAAACCTATTACCAGTATGACAACTAGCAGTGACTGGACTTTTTCCCCCAGCATGACTTGCATATGGTGGGTTTGTGCCCCCCACATAACCTGATGAGGCTAGGTGTTGGTCTTCAACATGACTTACAGAGGTTGTTGACCTATCTCCAACATGAATCGCAGAGGTTGTTGATTTCTTCTTCCTATTATTCCTCTTTCTATTTCATTTAGACTTTTGGTTACTAGTAACTGTACTTTCACCAGAGGTAGGAGAAGGAGGAGGAGAATACTTTGCTGATGAAGAAACATCAACTGGGTTTCCATGAAATAAAGTGATTAACTGAGAAGCATCAAGAGATTTTGGGACATTTGGAATGGTACCCAACCAAACCGGTAGTCCCACATTCAACCCAAGAATATAGAAAGTGGCCATAAAAGGGACACCAACATTTCCGAAGAAAGGAAAAGCACAAGAATCCCATTGCGAAGGGGTTTCTTAGTTGGTATCATCATGAACTTTAGCCATGAAAATCTTATGCACATATTCTCCCCTTGCGGGATTGTTCAAGTCCATAAAAGTCTCATACACTGACTCTGGAAAATCAGTGTTATCAAAACAACGCCTATAAAGAAGCAGCTCCACGTTTCTAAGTGGAAGACCGAAAAAGTCCTCATGACCGGAAGAGTGGGTGGTCTACCACCCTAGGTCAAAGACCCAAATCCATGACTGACTAACTCACTATGGAAAACTAGGGAGCACAGAGCACACACTAGAAAAACTCCTAAAGGTAAATCAAGCAAACGACTAACTAGTTGGAAGAATAGTTACACCAACCAACACTAGAGCAACTTACTGGTGCAAGTGCAACTCAAATATGGAAGCACCCTATCAGTATAATCTACAAAGCATGGTCCGATGTATGCCCTAGGTACTGTAGTATACCCCCGCGGTCACCTATGTAAGTCCCTAAAATAAAGGCAACTAGGTTGTCATCTCGTGAACAATCACCAGGCAGGTATAGTCGACAGTCGGGTGGACCGAAATGAGCAGGGTATCAAGCCCGAAACCTATCAAGGGTATCAAAATCAAGTTTTCCGAAAGACGACTGAGGACCTTGAATGGAATTGAGACCCACAAAGCTGCATGGAAAATGTGATCAATGGAATCCCAAGACAAGTCCTCTAGATGTGTTCCCCACTATGCTTGGTCCAACTTTGGAGGGGTTATCTTTGCTACCTTTCTACACGCGACCTTGTGTTTATCCCCTGTGTTAGAGGGGGGTCCCGAATGATTTCTACGTTACTGGACTTTTACACTCCTTAGCACAGATTCATATGTTTTTTTTATAGCCTTGAAGAGTTTCCTCTCCAACCTAAATCAAGGCTCTAGCCTAATCTAGTTGATGTACCCTACAAAGATAAAGTCTAGTAAATTTTAATTAGCATTATTTTAACTAGCTTGATTTACTCAAAAGGGTACGGTAGTGCAACTGATGGTGTTAAGAATCTTGCAAAAAATGATGAAACTTATATGAACACTGGCAAAGAGTGATTATATATATATTGAAATGCTTTTAAGATGAGAATAAAACACAACACTATGATAATTTCTTTTCTTTTTCAAATAACAATGCAAAGAAAATGCCAGGAAAGAAAGAGATCTAATAAACTAAGTTTTTTTTTTTATATTTTTTTCCAATCAAAGCAGAAATAACAAAAGATTCTAAAAGAAATTGATGAATGGGGTTCCTTGGTTGGTATCATCGAGAAATTTAGCCATGAAAATATTATGCATAGATTCTCCCCTTGCGGTATTGTTCAAGTCCGTAAAATTCTCACACATTGACTCTAGCAAATCAATGTTATCAAAACAATGCCTATAAAGAGGCGACTCCACGTTTCTAAGTGGAAGACTGAAAAGTCCTCATGACCGCGGAGTGGGTGGTCTACCACCCTAGGTCAAAGACCCAAATCCATGACTGAATAACTCACTATGGAAAACTAGGGAGCACATAGCACACACTAGAAGAACTCCTAAATGTAAATCAAGCAAATGACTAACTATTTGGAAGAACAGGTACACCAACTAAAACTAGAGAAACTTACCAGTGCAAGTGAAACTCGAATACGGAAGTACCCTCTGAGTATACTCTACAAAGAATGGCCCGATGCATGCCCTAGGTACTATGGTATACCCCCACGGTCACCTGTGTAAGTCCCTAAAATAAAGGCAACTAGGTTTCTAGCTCGTGAACAATCACCAGGCGGGTACAGTTGACAGTCGGGTTGACTGCAATGAGCATCGTATCAATCCTGAAACCTATCAAGGGTATCAAAAGTAGGTGTTCCAAAAGATGACTGAGGACCTTGAATGGATTTGAGACCCACGAAGCTCTATGGAAAATGCATTCAACGGAATCCCAAGACAAGTCCTCTATATGCATTCCCCACTATGCTTGGTTCGAATTTGGAGGGGTTATCTCCGCTAGCTTTTTGCACGCGACCTCGTGTTTATCCCCTATGTTAAAAGGGGGTCTCGGATGATTTCTACATTACTAGACTTTTACACTCCTTATCACAGGCTCGTATGTTTGTTTTATAGCCTTGAAGACTTTCCTCTCCAACCTAAATCAAGGCTCTAGCCTAATCTAGTTGATGGACCCTACAAAGATAAAGTCTATTAAATTTTAATTAGCACTCTTTTTACTAGCATGATTTACTCAAAAGGGTACGTGTAATGACCCAAATTAAGTAATTTATTAAAGATTTCAAAGAAAAAAATCAGTTAAAGAAAAATAAGCATGATTAACTGTGTTATAATCAAACTGAAGAGTTCATTTAATGAACTGTGAACATAAATTAAATGAAAAGAAATAAAATAATGCAAAAGAGGGATGGCGTGGGCTGCCAAAGGTGGCGTATGCAGGGAAAGAAGCCCAGAAATCCCGATAAGATAAGGACGTTAATGAAAACACAGAAGGGAGGACGGGAAGTTGGTGGAGGAGGGAATGCGAGTTGGCTGGGAGGAATAAGGCGGAGGATGAGGGGGATGTGCGGGCCATTCGGAGGTGGATGGGCGCAGGAAAAATGATTTTTTTGCCCTTTTTCCAGGAAGCCGAGAGCTGGACTGGGGGGTGTGTGTGCTCAGATAGAGACACAGGACTTACTGGTTATATCATATTGATCAGGGAGGCACGTGTTGCTGGAGGTTTTGGGCTCGGGGGCCAGGATATCCGTAGATATCCTGGAGCTAGGACGATTTCCCTAGCTGGCAGGGTGGACAATAGACTTGGGCAGTTATTTTGTGTTTATGGTAGGCCTGGAATGAGTAGCAAGACAACAAGA
>JASDQU010101260.1:43937-73304 GCA_032191745.1 Picea mariana | reverse complement strand
TATGTTTAATGTGTGTGTGTGTGTGTGTGTGTGTGTGTGTGTGTGTGTGTGTAGGTAGTAATCTGTGTGGGTGCGCCTCTTGGCCATAGTATATTTATTGATTTGTCTGTTGCAAAATTACCACATACAAAACAAACTACTTTAGAAAAGAAACAAGTGGAACCAAAGCAAATTGAATCTCATGCATCATAAGTGAGTATAGATAGAAAGGAATTAATAGTCCCATAAATATGTACATTTATATATTAACGAAGAGAGTCATCTGCAACATTAAATCATAGATTTTTATGATAAAATATAATTATACAATCAATAGGTTGTTGAACAAGAAAATATTAATACCCTTGGGGCTTTATATATTCAAGAATTTATGTAGCTAGTTAAAGCATAATCTAAATAATCTACATCAATTGTATGTAACATCAAAGATTGAGAGCATTGATTGGTAAATGATAGAGATTGAGAGCATTGAGAAATAATTACAGAGAACCACTTGCAATGAGTATTACAGAAAAGTAAATGACAATAAGTATTTTTTATAGAGAGAAGTAATTAGAGTAAGAAAACAAAATATCAAAAGTAATTACACAGATGCAAATGGTTGCAATCTGGGCACATGGATTATTCCTGAAAAAACATAATTTCTCGTTAGATCATGTAAATGAAAAATGCAAAAACCTTTGGAAACCCCTTTTATTGTGCATACAATGAGAGGTTATTTGATAATGGAATGCAGTTTTAATGTTCATTGAAGAAATAACAAGTTGAGCCATTTAATATAGCTTACATGACATTCGACTTAAGTTCCATTTTATGGAAAAATGTTTATGCAATGAAATTTCTAATGAAAACTTGATCTCCCACATAATAACTTCGGTTAGTCCTATGTGCATCAACATAAAGTTTCTATCTATCCAGTGCTTCCTTTAGTATCTACCTAATATGAACCACTTTATCCTCCATCTCTTGAATCAATTATGGCCCAACTATCTCTCGGTCTTCTAACCTTTCCCAACTCAATGATGTTCTGCATGGCCTTCCATAAATACATTCGCAGGGTGGCATTCCAATGGAGCTATGAAAACTATTATTGTAGGCGAACTCTACCAAAGGTAGGTACTTCTCTCAATGGGTTTGATTATGCATAACATACATCCTAAGCATGTACTCCATAAACTAATTTAATCTCTAAGTTTTCCCATCTATTTTAGGATGATAAGTTGTGCTTAAGTTCAATTGAGTCCCCAACATTGACTACAAACTTGTCCAAAACCTAGAAGTGAATCTAGAGTCCATATCTAAAATTATTTTCTTGGGTATCCTGTGAAAATGGATGACCTGACTTACAAACACATGTGCCACATCATTGACATCATAGGTGTCTCTAACCGAAATAAAATGAGCACTCTTGGTAAACTTATCAACTATCACACAAATGACATTGTGTCTATGCAATGTGAGCGACAATCCCACAAAACAATCCATAGAAATGACTTCCCACTTGGACATAGGGACATCATGCAGTTGTAGGAGACCAACTATCTCCAAGGAGTTGCCCCAACACCTGCTCCCTAATATTGACTTTTAAGGGTACCAAAGGGAAGACACGTGGTCTTCTACTCAAGGCATCTACGACCATATTATCCTTTCCCTTGATGTACAAAATTCAAAAATTGTTCTCACTCATAAACTCACTCCATCGCCTCTTCCTCACATTGAGATCCCTTTGAGTGAAGAGATGTTTTAAAATTTCATGCTCTATTTTGAGCTCGAAGTTTCACCCCACTAGATAATGCCACCAAAGTTTCAGAGCTAGCATTACAACTACCAACTCTAAATCATGAGTAGCGTAAATATCGTCATGTTTCTTAAACTTCCTTGATGCATACGCTATCACTCCTCCATCCTTCATTAGCATAGCCCCCAACTCTTGATTTGAGGTATCTGTGCAGACTGTGAAGTATTTTCCATATCTGACAATCGTAGAATTGGTTCACTAATTAGTAACTCTTAATCTCAATGAATGCACGATCACATTATTTTTTCCATTCATACCTGACCCCCTTTCATTGTAGACTGGTGATGGGTTTCTCTATTTTAGAGAACCCTTCCACAAATCTCTGGTAATAACCTGCCAGCCCCATGAAGCTTCTCACCTCATAAGCATTTTTTGGCACTGGCCATTCCATAATGGCGTTTACCTTTTCTGGGTCCAAAAAGATTCCTTCATGTAACAAACCTCCTCATTACGCCAACCAGCCTCTTATAACAAGTGCAATTTTTTTTCTTTTTTTCTTTTTGTGTGTGCATGTGTACAAGGGTATCAAGACATTATACTCTGTGCCTCCACATGATGACGCATCATTACGCATGCAACCATGATATCAACTTAAATATCTAAGATGCACATCAACATCTTCCAGTAAAGAACAACAATCAACCAACAAAATAAAGAGACTGACTACCCACCCATCCTACCCTGCAAGGTTAGAACCTCCAAGACACATAAGCAACACTCAAGCCCAAGTTCCCATCGATTTTAAATATTTAAGGTCTTAGGGCTGGCGACTGTTCTAAGGAGCATGGAGGTGTCTACAATCCTCCCAACACAAGCAGACCAAGCCATTAAAGATTACAACCAAGTACAACAATAATTAAGTTCGACAATAATTAAACGCAAAACCACGTCCTCTACGGAAGACGCAAGTTAGAAGGACTCCGACATCGAAAAACCATTATTAAGACTCGATGACATTAATTACAGACTGAATACTCCATTTGATTTCCATTAATTAATGAGTTACCAACCCAACCTTAAATGATGTACATTTAGTTAATTGCAAATCCCCGTTTACTGAATCATAATAATTGATTGCACTTAGATTCAAGGAACCTACATTTTATAGGTTATCAATCATAATGAAATTACCATAACATCACCATAACATAACCATATCTTTGCTTTCTAGATTACAATAACATTTCAATTAAAATAACGAGGACTTTACATTTTAATTTTTATCGTCAACAATGAAACTACAAAAACCTAACCATAAATAACCATATCGTTACTTTTATATTACAATAGAATTGCAATTTAAATAATAATAACTTTACACTTTATTTGTTATCATCAACAATGGAACTACAATATTATTACCATAAAACGACAACCCATTACATTTTAAACTACCATCACTTTGCAATAAAAAGAATCACCTTACAAGACAATGACAACTATACAACCAGTAAGGTAATTAACTGAGTCTATTCCGACCTCCAACGTGAGCCCAACCTTGCATATCTAAGGTACATAATGACATTATGGTAAAATCTAAATTAGTCTTAAACCAACTCATTGAGCCATTTTAAATTACAAACAAGGCATCCAGATACTATTTAATTCATCTTGCCATAAATATTAATGGTTGCTATGAGTGTTTGTTTTAAGGTTGATAGCTAATAATCATGTAGGTATATCACAATTTTCCAATAAGAGATTTATGTACATCTCAGCAATCTTTGCCCAAAATTCTCATTCCACTAATAATAATAGAGAAAACACTTCATGACTCTAACTATACTAATAAAAAAAAAGTTAACAGTTTCATTACCAGTTAAAGATATCTAATTAAAATTTCCAGGATATAAAATAATATTACTAACGGTTTCATTACTAATAATAATATTCCATATAAAGTTGTAAAATTACCATATAAGGATAACTAATTAAAATTGCCAAGACATAAAATAATATTACTAATAGTTTCGCTACTACTAATAATAATTCATAAAAAGATATAAAATTACCATATAAAGATATCTAATTAAAATTGCGAGGATATAAATTATATTACTAACAGTTTCACTACTACTAATAATAATTCATATAAAGATATAAAATTACCATATAAAGATATCTATTAAAATTGCTAGGATATAAAATAATATTACTAACAGGTTCACTACTGATAATAATATTTCATATAAAGATATAAAATTATCATATAAAGATATCTAATTAAAATTACCTTTTGGGAGCAAGGGATATAACACAGGTTGTAACTACAGGCGACGACCATTTCATCAGTTGATCATCGACAAATAGGATTTAATAAATCTGCAGGCGATTAAATCCAAGGCGGTCAGAAAAATGCAAGTGACTATGGTCCGATTCGACTGCAAACTTGAGGTTGTTCTGCGATTACATTGAGAACCAGATATTCCCTAAATCAAACAACTTTTCTTCTAAAAAGTGGTTAAAGAATTACTATCAGGTAAGGGTGAAGGTAAGGGGAGATAGCTCACTACTGTCAGAGGAAAAATCGAGGCCACGCATCCTGTTTCACTCGTTGTACAAGAATCTGGCAACGTTGTACAGACCGTCTATGGCAAGTCGCCCAATCCAACACAATGAGTGGTTTTGAAAGGAGGGAAAACACCAGTGTAATCCATTGTATAGATAGAAATCGATACGCAAGGTTATGAATGTAGGAGGTGGCTTCATGGACGCAGGAAACAGTAAACACAACTAAGAGCAGACCCACTGAACTGGTTTCAAACCTAAACTCTAAAATTGATTTCCCAATCAAGTCTCACAGATTTTCTACCTACAAGGAGCACCGAGGGAGCTCAAGGGTCTGGTCAACAGCTAAAACATTCAACGCAAGACACTAGAGGGGAAGGCCATGGGTCACGATTGTGCACAATGCGTCCATCTACAAGGAAAAATAAAGGAAGGGGAAGAATGCAGCCACACCCTCACGAGACAATAGAAACGCAACCCTTCCAGCACCAACAAATACGCCCCACTACCCAATAGAATCAAACAGACTCACAAGTAGAAACACAGTCCAAACAAAGGTAGAAATTTGATTTGGGCATAAAAATTCAAGAAAAAATTATCCAACTGAGTAGAGGGACAGATTTCCTGTGCAAACGAAACAGGTTACAGTCACAGAAAATCCGACCATTACCTAAGATCTGAAAAAAATTCTTGAAATGAGGCAGGTAAAACTATTTTGGAGAGGTGAAAACAAAACGCAGAGTGGAAACACAAGGGAGCGCAGTAAGCACAGAGCCAACTAGCCCGGAAACCATTTAAACGCAGAGTCAATTTCTCCATGCATGCATAAAATGCAGTAAATAAAGTAAAAATGCATGATTGTCCAGCGAAACAAAAATATGAAGTAAAACAAGATAAAAAGAGGTATAAACATGCCAATTTCATTTACAATCAATACTCAAATCCAAGCATAAAGACAAATGCATTCTACTCTACAAAATAAAAGCGTATACCATTACCTCATCGCCTGCTTCGATTGATGTCCCGCACTTTGAGCTCTCCCGCTTGCCAACCATCAAGACCTCACCAGTACCTCCCAGCCAACGCTATGGGTACTCTGCTTCCCCCTTAGCCCCTCAAGCCATAAAAGGGCCACACACTATCCAGATGGTACGTCTAGCTCCCAGCTCACCTCGCAAGGCCGAGCTACCACTCCTATCCGAGCTAGTAAATCCCAACTCCTCAAAAGTAAATCAATAAAATCACAAATCCAACAACGTAACATTATGCTAATAGTTGATTCCTTTCTTCCTCCTCCTTCCTCTCTTTTATAGAGTTTTAGAGCTTTCCACTTTCCCCAAATTTCATTTACTTTAAGTTTGAATAAAATCTTCTAAAAATCCTCTTTCGTACAAGTGTCATTCATCCCCCACATTTCTCCATTAACTATTTTCTTTAATTTATTAAATTGTCTTATTTCCCTCACCCACCTAGAGTTAATCCTATTTTTACTCCTAGGTGTCCCTAGCGAAGTTTTAGACTTAGGACTTAGATTCAGAACTAGGCAGCAATTTAATTAGTGAATTTGTTTTAAAATTTCTTAATGAGATATTAGTCTTAGGGCCATCTAGGTTCGTTCCTTTAACATCATCAATGCCACGTACCCTTCAGGATGCACTACGTGCTCCAAGGGTGCCACTCACCTCTAGTGTTTCTTTTACGTAACGTGCCCCTCAGAATGCACCACGTTCTCCAAGGGTGCCACTCGCCTCTAGTGTTTCTTTGCGCGACATGCCTTTCAGGATGCACTACGTGATCCAAAGGTACCACTTGTCTCTTGACTGATTGGTAGACATCAATAACCCCTGGAGTCAACACTCCTCCAGGTGAACTTGTGGGAGACTAAGGGCTTCTAAGGAATAAGGCCCCCACCTTATTGCGTTCCCCTTAGAATCATCGTGAGCCACCATCGTAGTCTTCCCTCATGGCATCGTGGATCCTCTCGAACTAGGTTTGTTGTCCAMACCTCTCCCTCAACCTCTCTGGTAGTCGTGTGTGACCCCTTTACTCCATATGTGAGTCTGGTCGGCAAGCTATCGTCAGCCTACATCATCAACAATCATGTCAGACATGTCCACATTATATCATCTAATCAAATGTACACAAAATCATAGTAAAACAATCAAACCCCAATAGCACACTCCTTGACTCGATCTAGAGTCCAAGGGTTCTGTTGATGCCAATGTATCCTCAAGGTCCAAAACCCTGCACACTCAGTAGGACTGAGTCAATAGCACATGTCTATGTCAAAGCAGAAAAACATCATATCATCTATCATAATGCATCATAATCAAGAACAAATGTTTTAATATCATAATAGTTTGGATCACTTGCGAGCAAGTGTCCTCAAATAATAAGTTTTCTCAGTGCGCCAGAGCGATATGTTACACTTCACTGGAAATGATATGACCCAATTAGTGAATTTATTTCTGGAATAAAGAACACTTCAACAACTTTTCATACAATTGATTCTTTCTAAGGCAAGATAACACCACTCGCAAGTGTTCTTTGTGCTCTCTTTTGTTCTTGGAAGAGATGAGAATATCATCTAGAAAGGCATGTACAAAGTGGTCTATGTACTTCCAGAATACACTGAGTTTGAAATGCAGTTTTGGGATTATCGCCATCCTTAATCCTTAACTGGTGATACCATGATGACAAATCAATTTTTGAGAACACTACTAATCCTTTCATTTGATCAGAGAGATCATCTATCTTTGGCATTGGGTACCTATTTTTCACTGTAGCACGTTTCAAATTCCTGTAATCTATACACAGTCCTAAGGAACCATCCTTCTTCTTCACAAAAATTATTGGTGCAACCTAAGGTGAGACACTAGGCCTTATTAGCCCTAATTCGAGTAGTTATTTCAACTACATATGCAACTCACAAAGTTCTGGTGTTTTCATCCTATATTGAGTCTTGGAAATTGGATTTTCCCCAGGTTTTAGCTCAATAGTAAAATCAAGCTCCCTCTCAAAAGGTAACCCTGACAACTCTTTAGGAAAAACATCCTTAAACTCTGACAATACTGGGTACTGATCTAAAGAGGGTCCTTTCCTTTCATTGACTGCTTCCACTACATAAAGTCGACAGCCTTGCCTCATGCAATGTTTAACCTTCATGGTCGAGATAAAGTGTAGAGACACCTTCCTCTGTACACTATGGATCTCTACTAGCCTTCCTTCATCGTCAATACAAAGCACCCTTTTCACAAAACGATCTACCATAGTTGGATGGGCTTCTAACGAATCCATTCCAATGATTAGGTCATACATCCTTAGAGTAGTGACGTATACCTTCAAACTAGTAGTACACACTCCCAAGTCTACTACACAATTATCAATGCTAGGTCGTACTGCTTGTTTTTCCCCCAAAGCCATCTCGACTTGTTTAAAGTCATCATGCTTGTAGGCTTCCAACCCACACTTTTCTAATGTAGATGGTGAAATGAAACTATCTGTAGCACCATAATCAAATAATTTTTTTAACATTGACATGATTTAGTGTACCTGACGACTCCACCACTGTGGATTGATGTTCTTCTTGGCGATTATTAACCACTACATAAATCTTGTAGTTACTACTCACTCTTCCCATAGAGGCCTTTCTTTCTCTATGAAAAAATACTTCTTGCAATTATGGGCAGTCACGCTGGTAATGGGTTCCTCCACATCCTGAACATGTAACATGAGATGGAACTTGTGCACTGGCCTGTGACAGTCTCATAAATGAATTCCTTCCCCTGGAGCCCCTGCCCCTATCTGCTTCTCCCTGAGATGGTCGTGGACATACTTTCATCATTGGTGATGAGTGGGATGTTGCACTCACAGCCATTGAAATACTTGTAGCAACTATCCTAGGTATGACTCTATTACCATAAGGAGGCAGTCTAGATCTCCCTCCCCTAGATAAGGTCATAGGGGCCTTCCCCATGAATCCAATATGTTGCGAAAAGGTCGATCTTATATCTCTGTTTAAGCTCATATCCTCCTCTACATAACGTGCATTTTCAACTTCTTTCATTACTGACTATGGTTTCCACATCTATACCATGGTCCTTGTCTTAGGGTTTAACCCATACACAAAACGTTCTTCTTGTCGTTGATCAGTATCCATGTACGAGACATATTTTATCAACTCCATGAACTTGATCTCATACTCTTCCATGGTGATGTTTCCTTGTACTAGAGCATGAAATGCTCCCACATGTTGTACCTAGTAGTAAGCTGACAAATATTTCCTCTGGAACCTTTCCTCAAAAATTTTCCATGAGATGGTGTCTGGGGTAAGGTGCAACTGCCTCTCCAAGTTACCCCACTAGTTCAAGGCACCGTTCCTCAATTGAAATATCTTTATTTTTACCCTTGATGTGGAAGCATAGTCTCTTAAAGAGAAACATTGCATCATTCCTTCCATCCATGCCTCTGGATGTTCACTGGCCCGACCCCCAACAAACTTTGGGAGTTTGATCTTCTGTAGTTCTCGAATGATGTCCCTGGTTTGAGTCCCTCCCTATGAATCCTGAAATGCTTCATGGTTACCCACTCTAGATGGTGGGGGTTTCACTTCAACATATTCTAGTTGACGTGCCTTTAAAGTGTCATTAATAGCCTCCACAAAGTGCAAAATGATAGTTAATTCAGGTGTTGGTGGTGGCATCGCCGCCGTTGGCGGTCCTTGCAATGATGCCCTTCGGACTCGATTTCCCCGAGTCCTAACCATCTTGAATAAT
This sequence comes from Picea mariana, assembly GCA_032191745.1. Classification (NCBI taxonomy): domain Eukaryota; kingdom Viridiplantae; phylum Streptophyta; class Pinopsida; order Pinales; family Pinaceae; genus Picea; species Picea mariana. The sequence goes on along the minus strand of JASDQU010101260.1, from coordinate 64,223 downwards.
TGAATCTGCATTGAATTAAATGCTTGTCAATGAAAAGTCTAAGGCAGTTTACATTCGCTCAACTTATACTTGTAAACATACATCTAGGTGTAAGTTTTTTTTTTACTTGTCTGTAAACAAATGTTACTCTCTTTAGGGTAAGTGGCTAAGGATTCGAGTTGAAAGCCTCTAAGCTTGGTATCTTTGTTCATAATAGTTGCTAACTCCCTTGTCTTGCCAACTATGTTAGCAATATTAGGTACTCATCAATAACTGTCACTTACCTCTTTAAGTCCTTACAAATTTGAAAACTAATTAAAGTGTGTTAAATACAATGTTGATTAATCATTATAACCCAATAACCTAGACTAAACTTTAACCTAAGTTTCAATAGTCTTAATCAACACATTTAATCTAATCCATAAAATTAATATTTTTATTAGTATCCTTATTAAGTACATAATAACGTTAATTAATCACTTACTTAATTAATTTGTTGGACACACCTACCACACTTAGAGGGGGGGTGAATGAGTGTGGGGCTCTTTTTCCTAAAACATCCCTCTTGCACAAAAACTCATCAACTAGTATTCAACATTTATTCATTACCCATTGTTTTCATTTATAACCAGTTATATTTGAGCACATATCAACAACATATATCAACAATATATCATCAACAAGTCATCACCACAATGAACACAAAGAACACAAGATGTATGTGCGATTTTGTTTTTATTACGGACTACAATCCTTGGGGTTTATCAGCAACAAATGAATAGAGTACAACTCTACAAGAGCACCATATCTATATGCAAGACTGAGCTTGCATTCTCAACACCAAATGAGATGAGGCAACAATCCTCAACATATATCAATCTGTACCATAAATAAGAGCATCAACCATGCACCAACCTATGCCAAACAACCTGTAATCAACCTGTACCGTAAAAAAATGCATCCATCCATATACCAAGTATATACCAATCATGTGTCAACTACTCATCAACAATGAATCATCAATATGTAAAAACATCATCAACTATACACCTCATGTATGTGCCAACTCATCAACTGCTTGTCTCAACCATGACTAGTTTTGGATTAGTGAACAACCCTAACTTGAAATGATCATAACTTTGTACATGTAATAAATAAAGATCTGAAACTGATACACAATGTTCTTCAATGTGTTTTATGCAATTTCTTCAAGTTTCACTACTTGGAACCTCTCATAAGAGGAGTTATAGAAAAAATGGCATACCTTGCTGAATTTTGGCTTATTCTAGAGAGCGATCTTGTAGAGCGTGCCCCACACAAAATATTTGATGAAATGATCTGAAACTTTTACAAAGCATACTAAAGTCTATAATATAACCAACACAATTGGTCTCACTAAATTTGGATTTGTTATGAATAAGTTATGACGTTTTTACCCAAAACACCTGATTTTGACTAGTTTCAGGACTAGCCACAAACCCTATATTCCATGGAGTGTAACTCCCAAAATACAACTAACCATCAGTTGAAGTTTTAACCATATATACTTGGATATGTTTTCTCACTTGCATAGAATTTGTAGGATCTGAATCATTATAGAAAAAAATTTATAGCGAAAATGGTGAGATGACCTGTAAATGACATACCTTAGAAAGCACCATCAAAAGAATTTATCCTTCCTTGCATTTTGGCCTTATTTTCTTCACTTTCCTCATAATTTAGGCTTATATATCCTTGGTTACCTCAGTCACCTATAGATCTTCAATATCCTCAAGTGTTCCAGACCAAAAATGCTCAAGAAGCTCTACATCAATACTCCAAAATATATTCCCACAAGAAGCTCTCCATTGATCCACAAAAAGGATGATCTATACGAGAACATTGCTATATTATTTATAATTTCATCCTTTAGGTCAGTTAACCCATTTTTAGGTCACTTAACCCATTTCTAGGTCACTTAACCTATGTTCCTTATTTTAGGGTTAACCATTTTCCATGAATAAAAAGTTCTCCGATACTTTAACATTTAAATATTCCTTCTTGATTTTGTCACCTTACTTTATCATTTCTTGATTTTTTCACTTCTCTTGATTATTTAAATAATCCACCTTGAATTTGTCACTTTAATTTATCATTTAAATAATATTAACTCATTTCTAGGTCAATTAACCTATTTCCTTATTTTTATGGTTAACCACTTTCCATAAATATTCCTTCTTGATTTTGTCACCTTACTTTATCATTTCCTGATTTTGTCACTTCTCTTTATTATTGAAATAATCCACCTTGAATAAATAATATTAACCCATTTCTAGATCACTTAACCTATTTTCCTTATTTTTAGGGTTAACCACTTTCCATTAATATTCCTTCTTGATTTTGTCACCTTATTTTATCATTTCTTCTTTTAGGTCACTTTGACTTCTGTGACTTTGGGGGCTTCAAGTCTTCATGTGAGGGTCCTTCATCTTTGTAAGGCCATAACTCTCAAAAAATGAGGATTTATGTGACATTCCACATACCACCAGAAATGGCATGAAAAGCACTATCCATATAGGATAGTTTCACAAACAATTTCCTTGATCTTCATCTCATTATTCCTCATACAAGCATGGGTCCTCCAACCATTCTTCTAGGATAACTCAATCCGCAAAGCGTCTTCCCATGAGGGCTTTCACCATAAGGGGACCACTTTGGAGTTCATCCATTTGTGCACCATATCAATCATGATAAGACAATAATAAGTCTTCTATAATTTTTTCCAACAATGCATCATATACCAATGGAACCACATTGATCCATCTTCATCATGTATCAATGAAAACTCATTGATCCATATTCATATATGCTTTCTCATTTAGGAAAATACATATTATATTACATAAATCATCAATCAATCAATCCTTTGACATCAATCAATCACTTGACATCAATCAATAAAACCATTGGAATCAATGAAAACATGATCCAACAATCTCCCCCTTTGGCAATGATGGCAATGCCAACATTGATGTCAACACCAATTACCAATTATTGATGTCAACATGTAGATACGGCATGTTATACATCAATAGTCAATGCGAATATCTCTCCACATCAATCTCTCCCATCAATAGACATCGATCACATCAATGTGATTATCTCTCCCCCTTTGACATCAATGGTAAAGGGCCATTCTCCTCTTGGGGTTGCTCCCCTTGCTTGAACTCTCCTTGGGGTTGCTCCCCCTATCTAAATGCCTTTGATCTTCCTATGAATAATCTCTCCCCTTTTGAACAAGGGATATCACTCTGATGTAATGCTGAAAATACATCGAACATACTCCCCCTGTGACCATCGCTCCCCCTAGAATTATGCCTCTGTGATCTTTCTTCAAATATATGTCTCTTTTCTAGGTATGCATCTGATAAATATCTCCTCCTAGAATCATGGGAAGAAGAATGAATCCCCCTAAGGGTATGTCTCCCCCTATCTTCTCTACAAGATGAACAATATGCTACCATATGACGATCCTTGGACCTATTCATAAATCAAATTTGTGCTATACCATTCATCATAAAACAAAATATATGTCAACAATGAAATAGAGAATCATGAACAATATATCCACGAAGTGCATCATGTACCAAAATGTTCCCACCATGCACAAAATCCATGTACATCAACCATGTACATCAACAATGTGCCAAAATATATCATCCATGAAATGTATCCACCATATGCCAAAATGTGCATCCACAAATATGCTAAAATGTGCATCTACCAACATGCCAAACAATGCGCATCTATCAATATTATAAACAAATACCATCCATGAGTGTACCATCATACATCATTACTTTCACCAAGCAAGTATATCAAGCATGTGTCAATAATCTAATATTCCCCAATGATGTACAAAATGACTATCAATCTACATGTGTCAATGTGTAGCCCATCCACATGAAAAATGCATGCAACATGATATCCAACAATACCATATGCTTTCAATAATACATCATAAGATATATCAATGAAACTTCAAAAAGTACCAGCCATGTACTCCAACAGATCAACATCAAACCATACTCATGGGTTAGTGCCATGCACCCAAGATTTTATTTTACATAATCCAATAGATGAACACTTAAACCTGCAACAAATAGTATCAGAACCTACAACAAACAATGTCAGACCCTACAACAGAGTTATACCATCACATCAAACTCCAAGCCATGTGCATTGAATTTTTCCCAAGGCTTTAAAACACACACACTACCTGTTGCACAAATGAGTGTGTGTGTACACGACCTATTCAAGGTCAGAACACGTTAACATGCGACTATCACCACTGTTACCTGTATGTGCCTTAGTAAATGGCACATTTGAACTTCCCTTTAATCTTTCATTCTGATCTGGCTGCTCTGTCTTCTTCACCCACTTCTATAGATGACCCTTCTCTTCATAACTTGAGCTCTAAGTATCCATATTTTCAAATATGTCTCCCTTTCTTACTTCATTCCTTCTTCTAGCCGTGCTATGTGAAGTCCCCATCATGTACTTTCTTCTTGTGTTGCAGCACTCCTGGGATTTGTGGCCAAATCCACTACAACTGTAGCATCTCATAGAGTTAAAGTGAACATAAATATGTCCTATTTGATCATATCTCCAACATTTTGTGGTGTTATAGAATCCATTTGTGTGTCTATGGATCTCCTTCAAGCTTGTTAAGGCTTGTAGTGAAGGCCTGCTCTGATACCAATTGTTGGACACACCTATCACACTTAGAGGGGGGGTGAATGAGTGTGGGTCTCTTTTTACCAAAAATTCCCTATTGCACAAAAACTCATCAATTAGCATTCAACATTTATTCATTACCCATTGTTGTCATTTATAACCAGTTAGTTGTGAGCACATATCAGCAACATATATCAACAATATATCATCAACAAGTCATCACTGCAATGAACACAAAGAACACAAGATGTATGTACGATTTTCTTTTTATTACAGACTACAATCCTTGGGGTTTATCAGCAACAACTGAATAGAGTACAACTCCACAAGAGCACCAACTCTATATGCAGGAAGAATCTTGCATTCTCAGCACCAACTGAGATGAGGGAACAATCCTCAACATATATCAATCTGTAACATAAACAAGAGCATCAACCATGCAAAAACCTGTGCCAAACAACCTGTAATCAACCTGTACCATAAACAAGTGCATCCAACCATGTACCAAGTATATACCAATCATGTGTCAACTAATCATCAACAATGAATCATCAATATGTAGCAAAATCATCAACTATACACCTCTTGTATGTGCCAACTCATCAACTGCTTGTCTCAACCATGACTAGTTTTGGATTAGTCGACAACCCTTACTTGAAATAATCATAACTTTGTACCTGTACTGAATAAAGATATGAAACTAATACAAAATTTTCTTCAGTGTGTTTTATGCAATTCATCCAAGTGACACTACTTGGAACCTCTCAGAAAATAATTTATAGCAAATGTGGCATACCTTTTTGAATTCTGGCTTATTCTAGAGAGAGATGTTGTAGAGCGTGCCCCGCACAAAATATTTGATGAAATGATATGAAAATTTTATAGATAATTCTACAGACTGTAATCTAACCAACACAATTGGTCCCACTAAATTTGGATCTGTTATGAGGAGTTTATGGCATTGTTACCCGAAACACCTGATTTTAACTAGTTTCAGGAGTAGCCACAAACCTTATTTTCCACGGAGTGTAACTCCCAAAATACAACGAAACACAAGATGAATTTTTAACCACATATACTTGGCTATGTTTAATCACTTTCATAGAAATTTCAAGATCTGAATCATTATAGAAAAAATGTTATAGTGAAAATGGTGACATGACCTGTAAATAACATACCTTACAAAGCACCATCAAAAGAATTTATCCTTCCTTGGATTTCGGCTTTATTTTCTTCACTTTCCTCAACATTTCAGATTATATATCCTTGGTTACCTCAGTCTCCTATAGATCTTCAATATCCTCAAGTGTTCCACACCAAAAATGCTTAAGAAGCTCTCCATCAATACTCCAAAATATATTCCCACAAGAAGCTCTCCATTGATCCACAAAAAGGATGATCTACAAGAGACCATTGATATCTTATTTATACATTCATAATTTAGGTCACTTAACCAATTTTTTGGTCACTCAACCCATTTCTAGGTTGCTTAACCTATTTTCCTTATTTTATGGTTAACCACTTTCCATAAATAGAAAGTTCTCGAGTACTTTAATATTTAAATATTCTTTCTTGATTTTGTCACCTTACTTTATCATTTCTTGATTTTGTCACTTCCCTTGATTATTTAAATAATCCACCTTGAATTTGTCACTTTAATTTATCATTTAAATAATATTAACCCATTTCTAGATCACTTAACCTATTTTCCTTATTTTTAGGCTTAACCACTTTCCATAAATATTCCTTCTTGATTTTCTCACCTTACTTTATCATTTCTTGATTTTGTCACTTCTCTTGATTATTTAAATAATCCACTTTGAATAAATAATATTAACACATTTCTAGGTCACTTAACCTATTTTCCTTATTTTTAGGCTTAACCACTTTCCATAAATATTCCTTCTTGATTTTGTCACCTTAATTTATCATTTCTTGATTTTGTCACTTCTCTTGATTATTTAAAAAATCCACCTTGAATAAATAATATTAACCCATTTCTAGGTCACTTAACCTATTTTCCTTATTTTTAGGGCTAACCACTTTCCATAAATATCAACACATACTTCTTTGCTTTTATTTGAAATGTCTTCAAGATCTTCCTTTGTGCTATTATCACTTGATTCTTTATCTTCACTTGAAATGTTTTCAAAATCGCATTTAAAAATAATGCATTCAAGAGTTTTTGATGATTTTTTACCTTTGATGATCTTGATAGAGTGGTCTTCAATTTCTACTTTCTCTTCTTTTCTTTGATATGTCTCCTCTAGCTTTAGCCATAGATCCTTGGTAGAAGTGCATTGTCCCATGCTCTCTTTGATAGGGCTTGAGAGTACACTAGGAATTGTATTGAGAGCCAATGCATCATTCTTCTTTCCTTCCCTTTGAGCTACAAAATTTGACTTGTTCTTCAATGGAACATATCCACCGATGGTTGCCTTCCAAATCGCTGCTCCTATTGTTTTCAAATACACTCTCATCTCTATTCTCCAAGTGGAATAGTTTTCCTCATCAAGGATTGGAACTTCATCATCCATTTGTGTGTCTATGGATCTCCTTCAATCTTGTTAAGGCTTGTAGTGAAGGCCCACTCTTATACCAATTGTTGGACACACCTACCACACTTAGAGGGGGGGTGAATGAGTGTGGGGCTCTTTTTCCCAAAATTTCCCTCTTGCACAAAAACTCATCAATTAGCATTCAACATTTATTCATTACCCATTGTTGTCATTTATAACCAGTTAGATGTGAGCACATATCAACAACATATATCAACAAGATATCATCAACAAGTCATCACCACAATGAACACAAAGAACACAAGATGTATGTATGATTTTCTTTTTATTACAGACTACAATCCTTGGGGTTTATCAGTAACAACTAAATAGAGTACAAATCTACAAGAGCACTAGCTCTATATGCAAGACTCAGCTTGCATTATCAACACCAACTGAGATGAGGCAACAATCCTCAACAGATCTCAATCTGTACCATAAACAAGAGCATCAACCATACACCAACCTCTCCCAAACAACCTGTAATCAACCTGTACCATAAACAAGTGCATCCAACCATGTACCAATTATATACCAATCATGTGTCAACTACAAATCAACAATGACTCATCAATATGTACCAACATCATCGACTATACACCTCATGTATGTGCCAACTCATCAACTGCTTGTCTCAACCATGACTAGGTTTGTATTAGTCAACAACACTAAATTGAAATAATCATAACTTTTTACCTGTACTGAATAAAGATTTGAAACTGATACACAATGTTCTTCCGTGTGTTTTATGCAATTCCTCCAAGTTCACTACTTGGAACCTCTCAGAAAAGGAGTTATAGCAAAAATGGCATACCTTTATGAATTCTGGCTTATTCTAGAGAGCGACTTTGTAGAGAATGCCCTGCACAAAATATTTGATGAAATGATCCAAAACTTTTATAGAGAGTACTACATACTGTAATCTAACCAACACAATTGGTCTCACTAAATTTGGATCTGTTATGAAGAAGTTATGGCATTTTTACCCGAAACACCTGATTTTGACTAGTTTCAGGACTACCCACAAACCCCATTTTCCATGGAGTGTAACTCCCAACTAAAGCGAACCACAAGACAAATTTTTAACCAAAAATACTTGGCTATGTTTTCTCATTTTCATAGAAATTTCAGGATCTGAATCATTATAGAAAAAACATTATAGCGAAAATGGTGAGATGACCTGTAAATAACATACCTTAGAAAGCACCATCAAAAGAATTTATCCTTCCTTGCATTTCGGTCTTCTTTTCTTCACTTCCCTCAACATTTCAGCTTATATATCCTTGGTTACATCAATCACATATATATCTTAAATATCCTCAAGTGTTCCACACCAAAAATGCTCAAGAAGCTCTCCATCAATACTCCAAAATCTATTCCCACAAGAAGCTCTCCATTGATCGACAAAAAAGATGATCTACAAGACACCGATGCTATCTTATTTATAATTTTATCATTTAGGTCACTTAACCCATTTTTAGGTCACTTAACCCATTTCTAAGTCAGCTAACATATTTTCCTTATTTTAGGTATAACCACTTTCCATAAATAGAAAGTTCTCTAATACTTTAACATTTAAATAATCCTTCTTGATTTTGTCACCTTACTTTATCCTTTCTCGACTTTGTCACTTCTCTTGATTATTTAAATAATCCACCTTGAATTTGTCACTTTAATTTATCATTTAAATATTATTAACCCATTTCTAGGTCACTTAACCTATTTTCCTTATTTTTAGGGTTAACCACTTTCCATAAATATTCCTTCTTGATTTTGTCACCTTACTTTATCATTTCTTGATTTTGTCACTTCTCCTGATTATTTAAATAATCCACCTTGAATAAATAATATAAAGCCATTTCTAGGTCACTTAACCTATTTTCTTTATTTTTAGGGTTAACCACTTTAAATAAATATTCCTTCTTGATTTTGTCACCTTATTTTATCATTTCTTCTTTTAGGTCACTTTGACTTGTTTCACTTTGGGGGCTTCAAGCCTTCATGTGAGGGTCCTTCATCTTAGTAATTCCATAACTCTCAAACCATAAGGACTTATGTGAGATTCCTCATACCACCAGAAATGGCATGACAAGCACTATCCATCTAGGATAGTTTCACCAACAATTTCCTTGATCTTCATCTCATTATTCCTCATACTAGCATGGGTCCTCCAACCATTCTTCTAGGATATCTCAATCTGTAAAGCATCTTCCCATGAGGGATTTCACCAAAAGGGGACCACTTTGGAGTTCATCGATTTGTACAACTTATCAATCATGATAAGACAATAATGAGAGCACGCATCCTCCAACCATTCTTCTAGGACAACTCAATCCGCAAAGTGTCTTCTTGTGAGGGATTTCACCATAAGGGGACCACTTTGGAGTTCATCCATTTGTGCTACTTATCAATCATGATAAGACAATAATGAGTCATCTATACATTTTTCAAACAATGCATCATATACCAATGGAACCGCATTGATCCATCTTCATCATGTATCAATGACAACTCATTGATCCATCTTCATCTATGCATTCTCATTTAGGACAATACATATTATATTACATAAATTATCAGTAAATCAATCCTTTGTCATCAATCAATCACTTGACATCAATCAAACAAACCATTGGCATCAATGACAACATGATCCAACAATCTCCCCCTTTGGCATTGATGGCAATACCAACATTGATGTCAACACCAATTACCAGTTATTGATTTTAACATGTAGATACGGCATGTTATACATCAATAGTCAATGCGAGTATCTCTCCACATCAATCTCTCCCATCAATAGACATCAATCACATCAATGTGATTATCTCTCCCCCTTTGACATCAATGGAAAAGGGCCATTCTCCTCTTGGGGTTGCTCCCCTTGCTTGAACTCTCCTTGGGGCTGCTCCACCTATCTGAATGCCTTTGATCTTCCTCTGAATAATCTCTAGCCTTTTGAACAAGGGATATCACTTTGATGTAATGCTGAAAATACATCGAACATACTCCCCCTGTGACCATCACTCCCCCTGGAACTATGCCTCTGTGCTCTTTCTTCAAATATAGGTCTCTTTTCTAGGTATGCATTGAATAAATATCTCCTCCTAGAATCATGGGAAGAAGAATGACTCCCCCCAAGGGTATGTCTCCTCCTATATTCTCTACAAGATGAACAATATGCTACCATATGACGATCCTTGGACCTGTTCATGCATCAAGCTTGTGCTATACCATTGATCATAAAACAAAATATATGTCAACAATGAAATAGAGAATCATGAACAATATATCCACCAAGTACATCATGTACCAAAATGTGCCCACCATGCACAACATCCATGTACATCAACAATGTGCCAAAAGATATCATTCATGAAATGTATCCACCATATGCTAACATGTGCATCTACCAATATGTCAACATGTGAATCTACCAACATGCCAAACAATGTGCATCCATCAATATTCTAAACAAATACCATCCATGAGCGTACCATCATACATCATTACTTGCACCAAGCAAGTATATCAACCATGTGTCAATAGGCTAAGATTCCCCAATGATGTACAAAATGACTATCAATCTACATGTGTCAATGTGTAGCCCATCCATGTGAAAAATTCATGCACCATGATATCCAACAATACCATATGTCTCCAATAATACATCATAAGATATATCAATGAAACTTCAAAAAGTACCAGCCATGTACTCCAATAGATCAACATCAAACCATACTCATGGGTTAGTGCCATGCACCCAAGATTTTATTTTACATAATCCAATAGATGAACACTTAAACCTACAACAAATAGTTTCAGAACCTGCAACAAACAATGTCAGACCCTGCAACAAAGTTATACCATCACAACAAACTCCAAGCTATGTGCATTGCATTTTTCCCAAGGCTTTACAACAAACAAACGACCTATTGCAAAAATGAGTGCATGTGTACATGACCTATTCAAGGTCAGAACGTGTGGACACGCGACTATCACCACTATTACCAGCATGTGCCTTACTAAATGACACATTTGAACTTTCCTTTAATCCTTCATTCTGATCTGGCTGCTCTGTATTGTTCACCCACTTATGTAGATGACCCTTCTCTTTAGAACTTGAGCTGTGAGTATCCATATTTTCAAAGATGTCTCCCTTTCTTACTTCATTCCTTCTTCTAGACATGCTATGTGAAGTCCTCATCATGGACTTTCTTTTTATGTTCCAACACTCCTGGGATTTGTGGCCAAATCCACTACTACTGTAGCATCTCATAGAGTTACAGTGAATAGAAATATGTCCTATTTGATCACATCTCCAACATTTTGTGGTGTTATAGAATCTTGAATTATATCTTCTTTCATAAGATCTACATTCAAAATCTTTTTGACCATATCCATTACATGAATAACAATGCCCATGAAAAATACTTTCATACCTTTGCTTTGTTGTCCCAAGAATAGCTTGTTGATGTCGTCCTTGTTTTATTCTTTTGAAATTTTCTTTTCCTTATGTAGATGGTTGCTTTGCAATATTGTCTTCCTTATTTGATATATTTACCTCATGCTTCTTTGAGGTGCTTACTTCACCATGTGTATCTTCTCCTTTGTATCCAAGACCTGATTTATCACATGATGATCTTTGACTTTCCAAGATCTCATCCAAGATTCCTGAGCTATTAAAGAATTCATTTGAATTTTCCACCTTCTTTCTAAGGTCAACAATTTCATCTTCTGAATTACAACATGACTCTTCCTTTTCATTTATTTGAATCTTCAATAGTTCCTCTATTCTTTTGGCTTCTTCAATTTGTGTCTTGATATGGACAATAGTTTCAAAACTTTTACTAATCTCATCATCTATATTCATGTCTTCTTTTCCATTCTTTAGTCTTGTGATCTCTTCTTCATTTTCTTCTAATTTAGAACTCTCTTCTTATTCTTTGAGAATTCCCTTTAACTTCAAGGTGTGCCTTTGACTCCTCCTAAGAAACTTCTTAGTGTTATCCGAAAGATAGTTATAGTGTGTATAAAAATTATCACTCCTATTCTCCAAGTAGAATAGTTTTCCTCATCAAGGATTGGAATTTCATCATCCATTTGTGTGTCTATGGATCTCCTTCAAGCTTGTTGAGGCTTGTAGTGAAGGCCCACTTTGATGCCAATTTTTGGACACACCTACCACACTTAGAGGGGGGGTGAATGAGTGTGGGGATCTTTTTCCCAAAATTTCTATCTTGCACAAAAACTCATCAATTAGAATTCAACATTTATTCATTACCCATTGATGTCATTTATAACCAGTTAGATGTGAGCACATATCAGCAACATATATTAGCAATATATCATCAACAAGTCATCACCACAGTGAACACAAATAACACAAGATGTATGTACGGTTTTCTTTTTATTACGGACTACAATCCTTGGGGTTTATCAACAACAACTGAATAGAGTACAACTCTTCAAGAGAAAAAGATATATATGCAAGACTCAACTTGCATTCTCAACACCAACTGAGATGAGGCAACAATCCTCAACAGATATCAATCTGTACCATAAACAAGAGCATCAACCATGCACCAACCTGTGCCAAACAACCTGTAATCAACTTGTACCATAAACAAGTGCATCCAACCATGTACCAAGTATATACCAATCATGTTTCAACTTCTCATCAACAATGAATTATCAATATGTACCAACATCATCAACTATACACCTCATGTATGTGCCAACTCATCAACTGCTTGTCTCAACCATGACTAGTTTTGAATTAGTCAACAACCCTAAATTGAAATAATCATAACTTTGTAATTGTAATAAATACGGATCTGAAGCTGATACACAATATTCTTTAGTGTTTTTTATTCAATTCCTCCAAGTTTCACTACTTGGAACCTCTCAGAAAAGGAGTTATAGCAAAAATGGCATACCTTGCTGAATTCTGGCTTATTCTAGAGAGAGACTTTGTAGAGCGTGCCCCACACAAAATATTTGATGAAATGATCCGTAACTTTTATAGAGAGTACTACAAACTTTAATCTAACCAACACAATTGGTCTCACTAAATTTTTATTGGTTATGAAGAAGTTATGTTATTTTTACACGAAACACCTGATTTTGACTAGTTTCAGGACCAGCCACAAACCCCATTTTACACGGAGTGTAACTCCCAAACTAAAACAAACCAAAATATGAATTTTTGACCACAAATACTTGGCTATGTTTTCTCACTTGCATATAAATTTCAGGATCTGAATCATTATAGAAAAAATATTATAGCGAAAATGGTGAGATGACCTGTAAATAACATACCTTAGAAAGCACCATCAAAAGAATTTATCCTTCCTTGCATTTCAGCCTTATTTTCTCCACTTTCCTCAACATTTCGGCTTAGATATCCTTGGTTACCTCAGTCGCCTATAGATCTTCAATATCCTCAAGTGTTCCATAAATATTCCTTCTTGATTTTGTCACCTTACTTTATCATTTCTTGATTTTGTCACTTCTCTTGATTATTTAAATAATCCACCTTGAATAAATAATATTAACCCATTTCTAGTTCACGTAACCTATTTTCCTTATTTTTGGGGTTAACCACTTTTCATAAATATTCCTTCTTGATTTTGTCACCTTGTTTTATCATTTCTTCTTTTAGGTCACTTTGACTTGTTTGAATTTGGGGGCTTCAAGCCTTCATGTGAGTGTCCTTCATCTTCGTAAGGCCATAACTCTCAAACCAGAAGGAATTATGTGACCTTCCACATACCACCAGAAATGGCATGACAAGCACTATCCATCTAGGATAGTTTCACCAACAATTTCCTTGATCTTCATCTCGTTATTCCTCATACAACCATGGGTCATCCAACCATTCTTCTAGGATAAATCAATCTGTAAAGCGTCTTCCCATGAGGTATTTCACCATAAAGGGACCACTTTGGAGTTCATCCATTTTTACACCTTATCAATCATGATAAGACAATAATGAGAGTATGCGTCCTCCAACCATTCTCCTAGGATAACTCAATCTGCAAAGCGTCTTCTGTGAGGGCTTTCACCATAAGGGGACCACTTTGGAGTTCATCCATTTGTGCACCTTATCAATCATGATAAGACAATAATGATTCATCTATACATTTTTCAAACGATGCATCATATACTAATGGAACTGCATCGATCCATCTTCATCATGTATCAATGACAACTCATTGACCCATATTCATCTATGCATTCTCATTTAGGACAATACATATTATATTACATAAATCATCAATCAATCAATCCTTTGTCATCAATCAATCACTTGACATTAATCAATGACATCAATCAATCAAACCATTGGCATCAATGACAACATGATCCAAAAATCTCCCCCTTTGGCATTGATGGCAATACCAACATTGATGTCAACAACAATTACCAATTATTGATGTCAACATGTAGATACAGCATGTTATAAATCAATAGTCAATGCGAATATCTCTCCACATCAATTTCTCCCATCAATAGACATCAATCACATCAATGTGATTATCTCTCCCCCTTTGACATCAATGGAAAAGGGCCATTCTCCTCTTGGGGTTGCTCCCCTTACTTGAAATCTCCTTGGGGTTGGTCCCCCTATCTGAATGCCTTTGATATTCCAATGAATAATCTCTCCCCATTTGAACAAGGGATATCACTTTGATGTAATGCTAAAAATACATCGAACATACTCTTCCTGTGACCATCAGTCCCCCTGGAATTATGCCTCTGTGCTCTTTCTTCAAATATAGGTCTCTTTTCTAGGTATTCATCTAATAAATATATCCTCCTAGAATCATGGGAAGAATAATGGCTCCCCCTAAGCATATGTCTCCTCCTATCTTCTCTGCAATATGAACAATATGCCACCATATGATGATACTTGGACCTATTCATGCATCAAACTTGTGCTATACCGTTCATCATAAAAAAAAATATATTTCAACAATGAAATACAGAATCATGAACAATATATCCACCAAGTGCATCATGTACCAAAATGTTCCCACCATGCACGACATCCATGTACATCAACCATGTACATCAACAATGTGCCAAAAGATATCATCCATAAAATGTATCCACCATATGCCAACATGTGCATCTACCAATATGCCAACATGTGCATCTACCAACATGCCAAACAATGTGCATCTATCAATATTATAAACAAATACCATCCATGAGTGTACCATCATACATCATTACTTGCACCAAGCAAGTATATCAACCATGCGTCAATAATCTAAGATTCCCCAATGATGTACAAAATGACTATCAATCTACATGTCTCAATGTGTAGCCCATCCACATTAAAAATGGATGCACCATGATATACACCAATACCATAATACAATAATACATCATAAGATATATCAATGAAACTTCAAAAATTACCAGCCATGTACTCCAACAGATCAACATCAAACCATACTCATGGGTTAGTGCCATGCACGCAAGATTTTATTTTACATAATCCAATAGATGAACACTTAAACCTACAACAAATAGTGTCAGAACCTGCAACAAACAATGTCAGACTCCAAGCCATGTGCATTGTCTTTTTCCCAAGGCTTTACATCAGACACACAGCCTGTTCCACAAATGAGTGCATGTGTACACGACCTGTTCACGGTCAGAACGCGTGGACACATGACTATCACCACTATTACCTGTATGTGCATTAGTAAATAACACATTTGAACTTCCCTTTAATATTTCATTCTGATCTGGCTACTCTGTCTTTTTCACCCACTTTCATAGATGACCCTTCTCTTCAGAGATTGAGCTCTCAGTATCCATATTTTCAAATATGTCTCCCTTTCTTACTTCATTCCTTCTTCTAGCCATGCTATGTGAGGTCTTCATCATGGACTTTCTTCTTGTGTTCCAGCATTCCTGGGATTTGTGGCCAAATCCACTACAGTTGTAGCATCTCATAGAGTTACAGTGAATAGAAATATGTCCTACTTGATCACATCTCCAACATTTTGTGGTGTTATAGAATCTTCCATTATATCTTCTTTCATAAGATCTACATTCAAAAGATTTGTGACCATATCCATTACATGAATAACAATGCCCATGAAAAATACTTTCATACATTTGCTTTGGTGTCCCAAGAATAGCTTCTTGATGTCTTCCTTGCTTATTCTTTTGTAATTTTCTTTTCCTTGTGTAGATGGTTGCTTTGAAAAATTGTCTTCCTTATTTGATATATTTACCTCATGCTTCTTTGAGGTGCTTGCTTCACCATGTGTATCTTCTCCTTTGTATCCAAGACCTGATTTATCACATGATGATCTTTGACTTTCCAAGATCTCATCCAAGATTCTTGAGCTATTCAAGAATTTGTTTGAATTTTCAACCTTCTTTCTAAGGTTAACAATTTCATCTTCTAAATTACAACATGACTCTTCCTTTTAATTTATTTGAATCTTCAATAGTTCCTCTATTCTTTTGGCTTCTTCAATTTGTGTCTTGATATGGACAATAGTTTCAAAACTTTTACTAATCTCATCATCTATATTGATGTCTTCTTTTCCATTCTTTAGTTTTGTGATCTCTTATTCCTTTTCTTCTAATTTAGAACTCTCTTCTTGTTCTCTGAGCATTCCCTTCAACTTCAATATGTGCCTTTGACTCCTCCTAAGAAACTTCTTAGTGTTATCCGAAAGATAGTTATAGTGTGTATAAAAATGATCACTCCTATTCTCCAAGTAGAATAGTTTTTCTCATCAAGGATTGGAACTTCAACATCCATTTGTGTGCCTATGGATATCCTTTAAGATTTTTAAGGCTTGTAGTAAAGGCCCACTCTGATACCAATTGTTGGACACACCTACCACACTTAGAGGGGGGGTGAATGAGTGTGGGGCTCTTTTTCCCAAAATTTCCCTCTTGCACAAAAACTCATCAATTAGCATTCAACATTTATTCATTACCCATTGTTTTCATTTACAACCACTTATATGTGAGCATATATCAACAAAATATATCACCAATATATCATCAACAAGTCATAATCACAATGAACACAAATAACACAAGATGTATGTATGATTTTATTTTTATTATAGACTACAATCCTTGGGGTTTATCAACAACAACTGAATAGAATACAACTCTAAAAGAGCACCAACTCAATATGAAAGACTCAACTTACATTCTCAACACCAACTGAGATGAGGAAAAATCCCTCAAAAGATATCAATATCTACCATAAACAAGAGCATCAACCATGCACCAACCTGTGCCAAAAAACCTGTAATCAACCTGTACCATAAACAAGTGCATCCAACCATGTACCAAGTATATACCAATCATGTTTCAACTACTCATCAATAGTGACTCATCAATATGTACCAACATCATCAACTATACACCTCATGTATGTGCCAACTCATCAACTGCTTGTCTCAACCATGACTAGTTTTGGATTAGTCAACAACCCTAAATTGAAATACTCATAAATTTGTACCTATACTGAATAAATATATAAAAATGATACACAATGTTCTTCAGTGTGTTTTATGCAATTCCTCCAGGTTTAACTACTTGAAACCTCTCAGAAAAGGAGATATAGCAAAAATGTCATACCTTGCTGAATTCTGGGTTATTCTAGAGAGTGACTTTGTAGAGCATGCCCCACACAAAATATTTGATGAAATGATCTGAAAATTTTACAAAGAGTACTGCAGACTGTAATCTAACCAACACAATTGGTCTCACTATATTTGGATCTGTTATGACGAAGTTATGGCATTTTTACCCAAAACACCTGATTTTGACTAGTTTCAGGACTAGCCACAAACCCCATTTTCCACGGAGTGTGACTCCCAAACTAAAAACAACCACAAGATGAATTTTTAACCACAGATACTTGGCTATGTTTTCTCACTTTCATAGAAATTTCAGGATCTGAATCATTATAGAAAAAACATTATAGCTAAAATGGTGAGATGACCTGTAAATAGCATACCTTAGAAAGCACCATCAAAATAATTTATCCTTCCTTGCATTTTGGCCTTATTATATTCACCTTCCTCAACATTTCGGCTTATATATTCTTGGTTACCTCAGTCACCTATAGATATTCAATATCCTCAAGTGTTCCACACCAAAAATGCTCAAGAAGCTCTTCATCAATACTCCAAAATCTATTCCCACAAGAAGCTCTCCATTGATCCACAAAAAGGATGATCTACAAGAGACCATTGGTATCTTTTTTATAATTTCATCCTTTAGGTCACTTAACCCATTTTTAGGTCACTTAACCCATTTCTAGGTCACTTAACATATTTTCCTTATTTTAGGTTTAACCACTTTCCATAAATAGAAAGTTCTCCAATACTTTAACATTTAAATATTCCTTCTTGATTTTGTCACCTTACTTTATCATTTCTTGATTTTGTCACTTCTCTTGATTATTTAAATAATCCACCTTGAATTTGTCACTTTAATTTATCATTTAAATAATATTAACCCATTTCTAGGTCACTTAACCTATTTTCCTTATTTTTAGAGTTAACCACTTTCCATAAATATTCCTTCTGGATTTTGTCACCTTATTTTATCATTTCTTCTTTTAGGTCACTTTGACTTGTTTGACTTTGGGGGCTTCAAGCCTTCATGTGAGGGTCCTTCATCTTCGTAAGGCCATAACTCTAAAACCAGGAGGAGTTATGTGACATTCCACATACCACCAGAAATGGCATGAAAAGCACTATCCATCTAGGATAGTTTCACCAACAATTTTCTTGATCTTCATCTTGTTATTCCTCATACAAGCATGGGTCCTCCAACCATTCTTCTAGGATAACTCAATCTGTAAAGCGTCTTCTCATGATGGATTTCACCATAACGAGACCACTTTGGAGTTCATCCATTTGTACACCTTATCAATCATGATAAGACAATAATGAGAACATGTGTCCTCCAACCATTCTTCTAGGATAACTCAATCTGCAAAGCGTCTTCCTGTGAGGGATTTCACCATAAGGGACCACTTTGGAGTTCATCCATTTGTGCACCTTATCAATCATGATAAGACAATAATGACTCTTCTATACATTTTTCAAACAATGCATCATATACCAATGGAACCACATCGATCTATCTTCATCATGTATCAATGACAACTCATTGATCCATCTTCATCTATGCATTCTCATTTAGGACAATACATATTATATTACATAATTCATCAATCAATCAATCCGTTTTCATCAATCAATCACTTGACATCAATCAATGACATCAATCAATCAAACCATTGACATCAATGACAACATGATCCAACAATCTCCCCCTTTGGCATTGATGGCAATACCAACATTGATGTCAACACCAATTACCAATTATCTCTCCCATCAATAAACATCAATGACATCAATTTGATTATCTCTCCCCCTTTGACATCAATGGCAAAGGGCCATTCTCCTCTTGGGGTTGGTCCCCTTGCTTGAACTCTCCTTGGGGCTGCTCCACCTATCTGAATGCCTTTGATCTTCCTCTGAATAATCTCTTCCCTTTTGAAGAAGGGATATCACTCTGATGTAATGCTAAAAATACATCGAACATACTCCCCCTGTGACCATCACTCCCCTTGGAATTATGCCTATGTGCTCTTTCTTCAAATATAGGTCTCTTTTCTAGGTATGCATCTAATAAATATCTCCTCCTAGAATCATCGGAAGAAGAATGACTCCCCCTAAGGGTATGTCTCCTATCTTGTCTGCAAGATGAACAATATGCTACCATATGACGATCCTTGGAACTGTTCATGTATCAAACTTGTGCTATACCATTCATCATAAAATAATATATAGGTCAACAATGAAATAGAGAATCATGAAAAATATATCCACCAAGTGCATCATGTACCAAAATGTTCCCACCATGCACAACATCCATGTACATCAACCATGTACATCAACAATGTGCCAAAAGATATCATCCATGAAATGTATCCACCATATGCCAACATGTGCATCTACCA
>JASDQU010101260.1:24687-42829 GCA_032191745.1 Picea mariana | reverse complement strand
ATGCCCATGAAAAATACTTTCATACCTTTGCTTTGGTGTCCCAAGAATAGCTTCTTGATGTATTCCTTGCTTTATTCTTTTGAAATTTTCTTTTCCTTGTGTAGATGGTTGCTTTGCAACATTGTCTTCCTTCTTTGATATATTTACCTCATGCTTCTTTGAGGTGCTTGCTTCACCATGTGTATCTTCTCCTTTGTATCCAAGACCTGATTTATCACATGATGATCTTTCACTTTCCAAGATCTCATCCAAGATTCCTGAGCTATTCAAGAATTTGTTTGAAATTTCCACCTTCTTTCTAAGGTCAACAATTTCATCTTCTAAATTACAAAATGACTCTTCCTTTTAATTTATTTGAATATTCAATAGTTCCTCTATTCTTTTGGCATCTTCAACTTGTGTCTTGATATGGACAATAGTTATAAAACTTTTACTAATCTCATCATCTATATTCATGTCTTCTTTTCCATTCTTTAGTCTTGTGATCTCTTCTTCCTTTTCTTTTAATTTAGAACTCTCTTCTTGTTCTTTGAGCATTCCATTTAACTTAAATATGTGCCTTTGACTCCTCCTAAGAAACTTCTTAGTGCTATCCGAAATATAGTTATAGTGTGTATAAAAATGATCACGCTTATTCTCCAAGTAGAATAGTTTTCCTCATCAAGGATTGGAACTTCA
This sequence comes from Picea mariana, assembly GCA_032191745.1. NCBI lineage: Eukaryota > Viridiplantae > Streptophyta > Pinopsida > Pinales > Pinaceae > Picea > Picea mariana. Next base: position 42,151 of record JASDQU010101260.1, on the reverse strand, counting down.
TCATCCATTTGTGTGTCTATGGATTTTCTTCAAGATTGTTAAGTATTGTAGTGAATGCCATCTCCGATACCAATTTTTGGACACACCTACCACACTTAGAGGGGGGGTGAATGAGTGTGGGGCTCTTTTTCCCAAAATTTCCCTTTTGCACAAAAACTCATCAATTAGCATTCAACATTTATTCATTACCCATTGTTGTCATTTATAACCAGTTATATGTGAGCACATATCAACAACATATATCAGAAATATATCATCAACAAGTCATCACCACAATGAACACAAATAACACAAGATGTATGTATGATTTTCTTTTTATTACGGACTACAATCCTTGGGGTTTATCTACAACAATGGAATAGAGTACAAATCTACAAGAGAACCAGATCTATATGAAATACTGAGCTTGAATTCTCAGCACCAACTGATATGAGGCAACAATCCTCAACAAATATCAATCTGTACCATAAATAATAGCATCAACCATGCTACCAACCTGTGCCAAACAACCTGTAATGAACATGTATCATAAACAAGTGCATCCAACCATGTACAAAGTATATACCAATCATGTTTCAACTACTCATCAACAATGACTCATCAATATTTACCAACATCATCAACTATATACCTCATTTATGTGCCAACTCATCCACTGTTTGTCTCAACCATGACTAGTTTTGGATTAGTCAAAAACCCTAACTTGAAATAATCATAACTTTGTACCTGTACTAAATAAAGATCTAAAACAAATAAACAATGTTCTTCAGTATGTTTTAAGCAATTCCTCCAAGTGGCACTACTTGGAACCTCTCAAAAAAGGATTTATAGCAAAAATGACATAGCTTGCTCAATTCTGGCTTATTCTAGAGGGGGACCTTGTAGAGCGTGCCCCACACAAAATATTTGATGAAATGATATGAAAATTTTACAGTGTATACTAAAGACTATATTCTAACCAACAAATTTGGTCTCACTGAATTTGGATATGTTATGAATAAATTAGGATGTTTTTACCCGAAACACCTGATTTTGACTAGTTTCAGGACTAGCCACAAACCCTATTTTCCACGTAGTGTAACTCACAAAATACAACGAATCACATGTTGAATTTTTAACCACAGATACTTGGATATGTTTTCTCACTTGAATAACAATTTCATGATCTAAATAATTATAGAAAAAAAGTTATAGCGAAAATGGTGAGATGACCTGTAAATAACATACCTTAGAAAGAACCATCAAAAGAATTTTTGCTCCCTTGCATTTCGGCCTTATTTTATTCACTTTCCTCAGAATTTTAGCTTATATATCCTTGTTTACCTCAGTCACCTATATATCTTTAATATCCTCAAGTGTTCCACACCAAAAATGCTCAAGAAGCTCTCCATCAATACTCCAAAATATATTCCCACACGAAGCTCTCCATTGATCCACAAAAAGGATGAGCTACAAGAGACCATTGCTATCTTATTTATACTTTCATCCTTTAGGTCACTTAACCCATTTTTAGGTCACTTAACCCATTTCTAGGTCACTTAACCTATTTTCCTTATTTTAGGATTAACCACTTTCCATAAATAGAAAGTTCTCCAATACTTTAACATTTAAATATTCCTTCTTGATTTTGTCACCTTACTTTATCATTTTTTTATTTTGTCACTTCTCTTGATTATTTAAGTAATACACCTTGAATTTTTCACTTTAATTTATCATTTAAATAATATTAACCCATTTCTAGGTCACTTAACCTATTTTCCTTATTTTTAGGGTTAACCACTTTCCATAAATATTCCTTCTTGATTTTGTCACCTTACTTTATCATTTCTTGATTTTGTCACTTCTCTTGATTACTTAAATAATCCACCTTGAATAAATAATATTAACCCATTTCTAGGTCACTTAACCTATTTTCCTTATTTTAAGGGTTAACCACTTTCCATAAATATTCCTTCTTGATTTTGTCTCCTTATTTTATCATTTCTTCTTTTAGGTCACTTTGACTTTTTTGAATTTGGGGGCTTCAAGCCATCATGTGAGGGTCCTTCATTTTCGTAAGTCCATAACTCTCAAACTAGGAGGAGTTATGTGACATTCCACATACCACCATAAATGGCTTGACAAGCACTATCCATCTAGGATAGTTTCACCAACAATTTCCTTGATCTTCGTCTCGTTATTACTCATAAAATAATGGGTCCTCCAACCATTCTTCTAGGATAACTTAATCCATAAATCATCTTCCCATGAGGGCTTTCACCATAAAGGGACCACTTTGGAGTTCATCCATTTGTACACCTTATCAATCATGATAAGACAATAATGAGATCATGGGTCCTCCAACCATTCTTCTAGGATAACTCAATCCGCAAAGCGTCCTCCCATGAGGGATTTCACCATAAGGGGACCACTTTGGAGTTCATCCATTTGTGCACCTTATTTGGTCTCGGTATTTGGTTATGGCATTGTGACCTTGAATGGTGCTTGGACTTGGAGATTTGGGCATGGATGTAAAACCCAATACACTTTATATTTTATTATACAGTTTTGTTTTGTATATTGTTCATAATATTTCTATATATATAGATAGATAGATCTGACTATTTATAACTAGTGTTAAAATTTGTTGTTGTTGTTTTTTTGCATGGCTTGCAGGTTGCGTGGAGTTGGAGCTTGGCCCTCACGCCCAGATATATATATATACATTTTTGTTGTACGCTCCCATATGTTTTCCATATATATATATATATTATTTATATATGCCTAATTATTTCTGTTTGTAAGACTCCTTTCAAAGATTTCACTTGTATAGGTGAACAGTTCATGAAATGTTCATAAACATTTCATGGTTATTTTCGGTTATTCAGTAGTTGTGTTTAAAGGGTTTCAGGGCTGCATATCCATATTTTTTTTTTTGTTCGGTTTGTTTATAGAACATGTAGCATAATCTTTCAGTTATGAGAATGGGTAAGCCCTAGGTTTCAATTTGGAAACCAGACTCTGATACCATATGTAAGGCCTGTGCATATAGAGCCTCATAAAATTAGATATAAATATAGAAATTCTTTCTAATTTACTTCTTCATTTACTGTCCCAGCATAATAATTGATATTTTAACAATATAATAATGAACAATAGTATTATGATGAAAAACATCATAATGAACATAATAAACAATAGTATAATAATGAACAACAATAAAATGATGAACAAATAGTAATGAAAATGCATAAGGTATTTACCTCAACTTGAACCTAAAGCTGATGATGTTGTTGATGATGTTTATCATGAAGTTGATGGATCCTGCCCAAACTGAGTAACCTCCCATCCAACTAGGAACAACCTCTCTAACTCCCTATCTCTAGGAATCATTATGGTTTTCTAGCCCTCGAGTCCAAAATTACTAGAAACAATGTGCCCCTGTGAGAGTCTTCAAGAAAAAATGTAAGCAAAATCATTGCAACAAAAACTGTTTCCTTCCCTCTCCCTTCTTTCTCTCCACATTTTCTTACCTTTCCATAAACCAAAATATCCCCAAATCAAAGATGTCTCTCCCCTAGTTCTCCCTTCTCCCTTATCTTCCTCCCTCGAATCGATTTCCCCAACCACCTTATCCCCCATTAATTCCTCAACCATCTTATCCCTCCCATTAATTGGTTCAACTACCAATAATAATAATATTATAATAAAGTGTCCATAGATCTATTTAAATAATTCATTAAACTAATATTTATCATTCATGATAATTAAAGAATTAAGTAGGGTTGTTACAATTTTTAAATATTACAATATGCATGGTTGAGAGGAGAAGTTAAAAAAATAAGTGAACACATCTATAAAGTGCTTCCCTACAGAGCCGACATATTTCAAACTACACAGAACGATATGTTTGCAAGATGAAAAGAATACAACTAGTTTCGAGAGTCACTGCCATTTCAAGAAGACAATAAGAGACCCCAATTAATGATTTTGACGGGCAGTCTCATAGACTCACTGCCAAATTTTTTATACTGAGTTGCACTAGGGTTAAGAAGAAAACTGTAGGTGAAAATATTTAAGATTTTTTTTTTTTACATAACCCTTTTACCATATGCAGTATTTATTTTCAGAGATGTTACTGCAGTCTTTCCAAACCTAAACTAGGTGTGATAAAAACTTAATAGATATTTTTCCAAGCTAGTAGTAATACTTACACACAATGGAGGTTTATCCGTGTAAATCGAACCTAGAAAGGAACTCAAGAGAGATACAGAGCATAGCACGAGAATGTAGCTTAAACCCAACAGAGAAAACTTAATACCAAAAAAATCTTCAAACAATTTTGATAGCACACAGATCTCTTACCTAGTCATACAAAACACCATCGACACATATATGACACTTTGTTGCCTCCATCCACATCCAGGACTGAATGCTATCAGAGTAACTCGATCACAAAGAGTAGCACACTAGAGGGAACCTAGTGAAACAAGGAAATAATGGTTGAATACGATGGAGTGTAATAGTACCTCGATCCCATCATCCATGGGGTAAAGATTGACATAGTACGTCCTGCCCCACTGTCATGTGAACTAGGTAAAATGGAGGACTCACATTGGGTAGGTGTCCGGGGATGTCATAACTTGGGGTGCATTGTAAGAAATCCTTAATTAAAGAACCTTCTATAGTTTAAATGCAATGACAAGTCTTAATGTTTGAAGTGAAGGAGTGTTTTGGCATCCATCATATTACATTAAAGAGCCACATTAACTCTTGTGTCATGTGTGTGTGTAACTTAGTTTGCATGAAAAGAGGGTTAGCACATACGTTTGGTTTGTAACTTGGTTGATGAATGTGGTTATTGAATGCCTAGTGTTTGCAATGATGGTTTTTTCAAACAACAGGTTAGCATAGGCATGATTTAATCCTAGCGCGATTATACCATCGAACTTTTGTAACCTTGTATAAGTATGCCTCCCTATTACAAAGTCTAACTTACAAATGTGTGTGAAGAACACTTATTTATTATAATCAATTATATATATAACATATGAGAATATGTCGTTAGGGTTATGAATTATTCCTTCTAGATTATAAACAATACAAATGATGGAGTAACCTTAATGCACTATAGCATAGTGTAATGCTTATAATAATTCAAGTATGAACTAATCCTTCAAACACTATGGAATAGTGTAATAGAATATGACAGTAAGTTATGCTTTGGTTTTTAATTCCTTCTAGTTTAGGATGAAACTTCTAGGAAGGAAAAAATGTATGCTCATAAAAGTAGTATAAGAATTTTAATGAGAAGATATTTTCATGGGTCCATTAATTAGTATTCTCTCATGATTTGTTTCTCCTCTTCAATTTTTTTTTTAATTTAGCAGATTTTGGGGTACAATTATGTTCAAATTTCCCACGTGAATAAGCATGATTTTCTCAAGTGCCTTCAAGAGGGAGATTTGGATATTAACTTTTTACATAAAAATAATCCACTCTCTTTTATCTCAAGATTTTAAAAGAAAAAGTGCTAATTGATCCAAATCAAGATCATAAGAAATGAATTCAAACCTTTTTAAAGTCAAATAATGGATTTGGATCTATGTAAAGTCATATTTTGCAAATATCAATGAATATTAATGAAAAATAATTTGAAATCAAAACCATTACCAAAAATCAATCAACCCATTTAACATATCTCAAAAAACTTTGTATTTGACATTTAAATGAGATTCAAACAAATTAAATATAATTAAATTATGAAAAATTAGTTATTAAATAAAAATAACACACTTGTTTCATTACATTACTTAAATAGTATTTAGGATTTGAAACTTTTGAGGATGTGATTCACTTATTAAATTATTGGTTAAAATTAGTATGCTCCTAATCCCCGATTCTGGTTCATATTTAACAATAATATTGGATAGTAATTGTTACAAAATTAATCAAATAATAATTAAATATTTTTTAGTAATTTTAAAAATATATAAAATAAATTAAGTAAAATTAATTAAATGTTTAAATTTTATTACAGAAAAAAATTCACCAAATCACTAACTAAAATTTTGACAAATCCAAAATCTTACAACCTTAAACCCCTTAAAACTTTCTACCATAATCAATTCCAAAAACCCAACAACAATAAAAGGTCTTCTAATTTGGGAAGAATAGACATAAACCTAATTTGTATTTAGATGAATCATTTTAGGCTTTCTAATTGGGAATAAGCTTAATTCATGCTGGCAACAACATGATAATGAAGGACTCTTAAATTCTCATTCAAAGGAATCTTCTTCATATAATCAGGATCGGTTACAAAGATGGCAGACACATATACAAAGCTCAAGCTCAAACTGAAACGCTATATGTTTGTGATTGGCCCTGATAGGGAAGGTTTTGCTCACCTCTTCAATAGAAAGCCTAATCTGCATGTTAACAGCTACAGAGACGCATTCTAACCAAACACACATTTATACTCTAACTATTAGACGGCGTAGACCCAAGCCTAAGCCAATAGTAGCTATACTCAACTTAAAAAAATCAGTATGAAAAACCTAACGACATATTCATGCGTTCAATATTTTCTAGCCGAGGACCGTCTTTTCGTCATTGTTCCCGGTGGTGGCGCAGGCGCGGCAATCGCTTTTGGTTCTATTTCCTCCTCCTCCTCGATGCCTTTGGGAAGTTTCTCACAGCCACCGGGTTGAGAAACATGAGCTGTGAGAAACGATGATATTTTCTTTGGCTTCCTGTTTGATGACCAGCTTTTCATCGTTGTTCCAGGTGGTGGCACATACTTAGGCGCTACAGTCGCTCTTGGCACTATTTTCTCCTCCTCAGTGCCTTTGGGAAGTTTCACATAACCACCAGCTTGAGAAACAGGAGCTGTGAGAAAAAATGATATTTTTCTTGGCTTCCTGCCTGAAGACCGCCTTTTCGTCGTTCTTCCCGCTGGTGGCGCTTCATTTGCCTTTGGCACTATTTTCTCCTCCTCAATGCCTTTAGGAAGTTTGTCACAACTATCGGCTTAACAAACAGGAGATGTGAGAGAAGACTAGTTTTTCCTCGTTGTTCCCGGTAGTGGCGCAGTCGTCTTTGGCCCTATTTCCTCCTCCTTAATGCCTTTCAGAATTTTCTTACAACCACCAACTTCAGAATCAGAAGATGACAAAAAAATGTATTCCTCGGGCCCAAATGTTATCCCTCCGGAAATTGGACTTGTTCCACATAATTCATTGAATAAATTTATTTGGTCGAGGGCCAAAACATCATCGATAAACTTCTTTTCATGTCCACATAGGGAGCGTTGTCGATTCTTCAGACGATCACGAAGTTCAGACTTTCGATACTCCGCCATTGTAACTCCGAGATAGATATCAAAACTCCTTGACCTAACGCTCACCTCACCAACAGACAAGATCTCTACTGATCATAAAGAAATTGAAATGAGAACACAAGGCAACGAGGAATAGCTATGGCTGTAGGGGCGCGTTCTTCAGCTATTTAAAGAAAAGGAATGGCAATGACACCTTAGTGCAATAGATTAATTTTAGTGGTCAACAAAGCCAAACTTTGTATTTCAAGGTATTTGAAATTGTACAAGTCACAGCTATTTGAAGGTGTACCGTTGGAAGGTATTTGAACTTATTTAAAGCTGCATCATTAAATGTAATTATGCCGAAAGGCATATACCTATTGGAGATGGGCACAATTAATCACCTTTTAATTACGCTGAAAGCCATACATCTATTGACAATGGGCACAATTAATGATCTTTTAATCTTATTTAACCTTAAACCCTAATCTGATGTCTATGCATTGAAGATGATGGCATATTCTTAGTCGTCCTCCAAAATCAATGGATCAGATTTATTGTTCATAACTTTCTTGCATTTATCAAGGCATCCGTTAACATGTTTACTTTTTAACATTTACCTAATCACATTAAAAAATTACTGTAAGGATATGTAATTGCCACGTTCCATTTATCAACCTAATGCAATCAAACGTTTCATATTACCACAGATAGATTACCACAAACATTTTATATTAAGGACACACATTCTCAGTATAATATTGGGGGCATGCAGCCGCTAATTGGGAGCACGCAACCGCTACCTTTCAGCATTCTCAGCCGTGAGTTAGCGGTTGTGCTAGTCTAAACTTCTAATTTGATGGTTAACAGTGGAAGATGCTGGCATATTCTTAGTCGTCCTCCCAAATCAATGAATGTGATTTACTCTTCATAACTTCCTTGTATTTTTGAATGCATCCGTTAATCTATTTACATTTACCTAATCATATTAAGAAATTACTGTAACACCACATGATTGCCACGTTTGAGATCTCTGTAATGTTTAGAGACTGCAATTATCACATGAAAACCATTCATAACTTGAATCGTTGATCAATTGAAAGCTAATGTGCCACGTTGAGAAAATGAAAATGAACGATTGTGCCAAGTCGTGCAATTGAAAACCGTCTCTTCCATAGAGTAGACGACATATACCACAACAAAGAAAACTGTTGTGCCACTTGGGCACAAGAGAAAACAATTGTGCATATTATTTTAATGCCACGTAAATGTTACTTAGAAAATCATTGTGCCACAAGCATGAGACAAAATCGTGGCAGACGCAGGAGAGAAATAGTTACAGTTAGGGTTTTTTTCAATGTTTTCATGTTTTGGTGTTAGGATTACATGTAAAGTTTACAATTAAGTTTTAAAATTAAAATTACAGTTTTCAGAATCTTCTTTTATCAATTATAGTCTTTCGACATTTATCAGTCATAAATTATATATGACAGTGCTAGTTAAATATAGTTATGTAATTTCAGCTCACGATGTAATTTCAAATATAACCTCTGTTGCATTTATGAATATGCACTTTTTTTATTATTTTTTTGTTTGTCAAGCATTAAAAAAATTAAACAAACTATTTAACATTAATGTGAACCACTTCTTTCAACTAAAATAATATATATATATATATATATATATATATATATATATATATAGATTATTTAAATAATTATATCATAAAAACAACTCCAAGAAATATAGTTGTTAAACTACTAACCATTTATCATAATACACCACATCTTTCTAACTAAAATTTATTAAAATAATAATAATAATAATAATAATAATAAAGTATTGAAATTAATTGTCATCTTAAACTTTCTTTTCCATTAAGAAATATTTATCATAATACACCACATCTTTCTAACTAAAATTTATTAAAATAATAATAATAATAATAATAATAATAATAAAGTTTTGAAATTAATTGTCATCTTAAACTTTCTTTTCCATTAAGAAATATCCGTTGGACAACCATCACACCCATTAAACTTCATCTTATTGGAATTGATGGGTTAGTCAATCTTTTAATCAAAAAGTTTGATATCATGACCACAAATTGAATATGCTCCAATATTCTCATCATAGTCTCCAAATCAAAGAATAAGATTGCGAACATTAACTCCCTTGCGTTTATGAATTTGCACCTTTTGTATTATTTTTATTTTACATTTTAACTTTTACATAACAATATAAATATTTTACTATGTTAGTTTATCAATTGAGAGGAAGCATTAAAAAAAACATAACAAACTATTTAACATCAATGTAAACCACTTCTTTCAACTAAAATAATATAATATTTTTTAATAAAATAATTATATTATAAAAACAACTCCAAGAAATATAGTTGTGAAAGCAGTAACCATTTATCATAATACACCACATCTTTTTAACTAAATGTATTAAAATAAAAATAAAAATCATTATGCATTAAAATTAAATATCATCTTGAACCTCCTTTTCCATCAAGAAATACTCGTTAGACCAAATCCTTCTCCCCATATACATATAAATTAAGACTAATGTAACACTTTATATTAATAAAAATATATAAACAAAATACAATCATTAATTATATATATGTGTAATACTATATAGAAAAGCCTCACACATATATAAAGTAAGAATAATGTAACACTTTATATTAATAAAGATATATAAACAAAATATAATCATTAATTATATATACGTTTGTAATACTATGTAGAAAGGAAAAAATAAAAATAAAAGTAATCAACAAACATACACCATAATCATTTAATTACGCCCCTATTGGAATTGGTGGATTAATCAATCTTTTAATCATAAATTTCAATCTGAGGGTTGCAAATTGAAGATGCTGACATATTCTTCGTCGTCCTCCGAAATCAATGAATGAGATTTACTCTTGATTTACTCTTGATAACTTCCTTGTATTTTTGAATGCATCCATTAACCTATTTACTTTTTAACATTTACCTAATCATATTAAAAAATTACTGTAACACTATATAATTGCCACGTTAAATGATTAACCTTTGAAATTACCATGTTTGAATTTCCTCAGCTCTCCCAAGCCGCTTCCGTTTCTGGCCATACCCGTCTTACAATTATCGACCACGCAGCTGGGGCGTTTCATTTTCTACATGCAAATGCAAAGGATATCATCAATCTCACTCCGGACAATCATCCTCTCCATATTCATCTTGAGGGAGACCCAGGAACAGCAGGAGGCCGAAATCCAGCCTCCGAAGCAGAAGATTACCGATGAGAGAGAGCGAGCTCACGGATTATCGTTTCCGAAAGCGGAAGGAATTCGAAGACCTGATCAGGAGAGTAAGAGGGAACACGAGCGTGTGGATGAAATACGGTCAGTGGAGGATGGTATGGGAAAGGGCCCTGGAGGTGCAGATCGATTACAAAAATCCTACTCTATGGCTTCGCTATGCAGAGATCGAGATGAAGCACCTGTTTGTAAACCATGTCAGGAACGTCTGGGACCGCACTCTGTCTCTGTTGCCCCGCATCGATCAGTTCTGGTATAATTTCATTCACATGGAGGAGATGCTCGACAATGTGGCCGGTGCCCGCCAGGTCTTCGAGTGGTGGATGAATTGGGAGCTCGATCACCATGGTTGGGCCGAACCCGATGTGTACATTGGACGAGCGTCGATCTGAAGCAACTATTATGAATGAAGCAAGAGAATGAGAAAAATTTATGAGCCTGTCGAAGAATGCTTGCGGCCCATTTTCTTGGATTGTTGAGCAAGGTTGACATTTCAAAGAAATTGAATGAATTTGGAGTTCCAGTGCCTGGATTTGACACAACCCTCCTTTGTCTACATTGTTATAATGTAACATTGAAACTGCAAGTGATAAACTCTCAAGCTTGTATTAAACTCATGGACGCATGGTAAAGATTCGACTCACCACACTTATGCATGATAAACGAAACCCTAAGTAAACTAGAATATCTTTTATGCCTGTGTGAATGCCCGAGAAATAAGAAAGAATTTTATCTTGTCAAAAATATGATCTGATCAGTGAGAACAGTATTACTTTCAACATGATATTCCTATTTTGACAATGACACAACCCGAGTTGAACATTGGAAGATCCCCGAGCATTCCAAGTGCCATTCTGTCCATCCGGTTACGTTTTCACAGTTTTCACCGAGTCGAGCCATATAATTTTCGGCAGAATCATAATTTTTTTTAAGTTTTAAAATATCTTTAATATATTTGGATAATACAAACTTAATTACTCAAATTTATACATTTAACATTTTTTGGTTTAATTTCGAGCAAAATTAAATATATCTTAAAAACCAAAACTTAAAACTTTTACACTTCCCCTTTTCTAATTAAATACATATAAATAATCTTAAATTTAAATAATAAAAATAATAAATATATAAAAAATAAATGATAAATATCTAGCAACAACTACATTAAGTAAAAAGTGGTTGATATACGCGGATCGACGCCATTTTCAATTTTTTTAATTAATGGCGTCGATCGACATATATCAACCACTTTTTACTTAATGTGGTTGTTGCTAGTTATATATTATGATCATTTATTACATCATAATCATTTAACTATTAATCATTTATCATAATTTATGTTAACTATTTACGATAATAAACTCCACTTCTTTTTAACTAAATCTATTTCTAGCAACAACCACATTAAGTAAAAAGTGGTTGATATACGCCGATTGGCGCCATTTTCCACTTTTTTTAATTAATGGCGTCGATCGGCGTATATCAACCACTTTTTACTTAATGTGGTGACATGCATAGCCACAACCATGAACACATTTATCCATTTTAAATATAATAATTAAATATTATTTAGTAATTACTAAATATTATTTAAAATAAAATTATTAATTTTTTGGTTAGTATTATTATTAATTAAATAATTTATTAAAAATATTAATAAAAAATATATGTAATAATTTTATTAGTAAATTATTAAAAATTATTAAATAATAATCAATTAATAATAAGAATTTAATAATAATCAATTAATAATTATTTATTTATAATTATTAAATAATAACAAATTATTATTTAATTAATAAAAATTAATTAATTAGAAATTAGAAATTAATATTTATTAATTAATATGTCTTCGAGGTGTAGGACAGTCGGTGACGGAGTGTGTTGTTAAGCCACTCCGTGTTGAAAAGTCACCGATTCGAAACCTGCGGGGACAAAAAAACCAACCATGTTAAGGGTTGGTGTGGCCCGAGATGACGATTTAAATGCCCCTAAGTCGCAGTTTCTCAAGCCAAAGGTTAATCCTGATGCCAAGAAGATCCAGACCAATTAACAAACAAAAAAAATATTTATTAATTAATAATAATTAAATGATTAATTATTAATAATAAAGTAAATATTAAATAACAATTATTTATAAAATAGAAAATAATATAGTATAAATAAAATAAGTTAAAACAAAATAAATACATTATTAAAATAATATATTAATACAGTAATAGAGTAATACATTAATAAAATAGTAGTGCAGTGACTTTAGTAATACATTATTACATTATTGTAATGTATAAATTAAAGTATCAATGCATTATGCATAATGTAACATATTAAAGTAGTAATGCATTAATAATGTAATTTATTAATTAATAAATACATTAATAAGTTATTAGCTAATACATTTTTGAAGTATTATTACACTAATAAAGTAATACATTATTAAAGTAATAATATATTAAGAAATACATTATTAAATTATTAATACATTGTTAAAGTAAACATAATTAATGTATTATATGAATGTAATGATCTATGCAAAAAACAAGTTAGAAGGGGATTCTAACTTCATAGCATGGAAGACAAGGATTGACCTCATCTTTGCCAAGAATAAAGTGTTGGAAATCATGAAAGGTAAGATCATGGAACCACAGTTTGAACCAGGAAAAGAGAAGGAACCTCATAACGTTATAGTTATGAAGAAGTTCAAGGACAATGACATCAACACTATGGGTATCATAGTGGACTCTGTAAAATACCACTTGATACCCTACATCTCTCATCTTGACTCATTTAAGAAGATGTACGATGCCCTAACTAAACTGTTCTCAGTCAGAAACATTGGATAAGTAATGAGTCTAAAGAATGAGATTTGTGACATGAAAATGAATGATGATGACAGCATAACATCATACTTTGTAAGAGTCTCTGAGTTAAGAGATCAAGTACAAGCTATTAAAGAAATCTTTTCAGAAAAGGAACTAGTAAATATAGTACTCAATGGCCTTCCCAAGACATGGGATGCATTTTCCGCAAGCATGAACACAAGAAAGGAGTATCCCACATTTGAAGAACTTTGGACTTGTTGTGAACAAGAATAATTAAGGATTAATGAAAAAGAGAAGTACCAAAAGAAATATGATGATCAAGCCTTCACAACAAAATTCAAGAATTTCAGGAATAAGAGGAATTTTAGCTTAAGAAAGAAACCAAATCAAGAAAAGGATGTGTCAAAAATACAATGCTTCAACTGTCGAAAATATGGTCACTACAGGAACCACTATCCCAAGTTAAAGAAAATGAAGCAAATAGGTGAAGCAACAGTTGCCAAAGAAAGAAAATCCTTAGAGAAAGCCAAGAAGGATAAAACATACTTCTTCTTCCAGTCAAGGTAACAATATTCTTATATAACATAATTCTCGTACATTCCATGTTTACATAGTTTCTGTACATATCATGCATATCTATTTCTTAGAAGAAAAGATGGCCAGTGAAACAATACCTATAAAATAATAACAAGATAAGGGTTTCTATTATGATGACAACAAGAAGATGAAGTACGTTGGAAAATTCCTAAGGAATCTATTATATAAGTAACAACTTCCAGATAGGATGAAATCATAATCAAACCTGAAGAGACCCATAAGGAGTCAAATAGAAAGAAGTCAGTAATCAAGAAGAAATTAGAATAAGACTTGTGACACTTTGCAGAAGACAATAAAAATGCATACAGAAGCATGGACTCTCTTACATGGAGGGATTTGATTACAGAATTCCAAAAGAAGAGCATGCATTCATACATGAAGCAAGGTTTAGGAGGGAGCTAATCCTAAATGATATGATCCATTAAAGAATATTTGAATATTATGAAGTATTTGTCCATGCTCCCCATTGGAAGTAGCATCCATGATAAGCAACACATGTTCAGTTTGACTCTAGAAGAAGTTTTATTTGAAAATAAGCCTTAAGTATACTTGGTTGTCCATATACATCCATGTTCCTATGATGAACGAAAGAAGTTGGAATCTTCAGGAAGGAAGGGCATGGAATATTTGGAAGACTCCATGGACCCAAAAGATAAAGAGGAACATGAGGAAGAACATGAAGATTCCAAGAAAGTAAGAAAATATAGAACAACCAGTTATTATACCAAGAATCATAAGACTACTAGCTTGGTTTGAACCCACTATAAACTAGAAGAAATGGAAGTTGTGATGAATAATAGTGTATGTAAGAAAATGTGAAAAATACTTATGAATGGAAGCATTACGAGATTCATAACTAGAGGTTCTTCTAGAAGGAGGGAGAAGGCTATGATGACAACTTGTTCCAATAAACCAGATATACCTCTTGTAGTATCCATGGATTGAAATTTACATGTAAAATATTGTTCTTCCCAATAAAGAAGATTATGAAATAATATTATACCAGAAAGAGACCCATGTATGAAAATGGAAGAAGACGTTGTATGGATTCAAGCAATTTGATGCAGAGTATCTCATATACAATAGAAGCGTGGAGAAAACTTCCTATGATAGAGAAAGTGTATCATAACAATTATTTAGAATTCCGAGATGTTGGATTTCAAATCTATGGATAACTCCCATGATCACAAATATGAAGAAGTTGAAGAGAATCTAATCCAGTAGACCCATCTTTGTATTGACAGTTTGGCTCATTGGTGTAATTGGAGAATAGTCAGTCGAATATTTGTTTTGTGGGATGTTTAAATTATGATATACAACTACATATCGATTCAGATTGGGAAGGGAGTGCATATGACATAAGAAGTGCTAATTGGATATGTTTCAATTTGATATTTTCCACGATGACATGGGATAACAGGAAACATAAGTCTAATGCAATCAACAGTACAAAATCACAACATATTTCATCTTGTTATACTTGTACATAAGTAATGTGGATTTGTAAGTTGATTTCTACATCATCTGATCAGGTGTTGAATTCGACCATGATATATTGATCAGAGTTATGTGAAGCTTTCATATAAACCATGTTCCATGATAGACCAAAGTACATTGAGATCA
Source organism: Picea mariana (assembly GCA_032191745.1). Lineage (NCBI taxonomy): Eukaryota > Viridiplantae > Streptophyta > Pinopsida > Pinales > Pinaceae > Picea > Picea mariana. Next base: position 26,493 of record JASDQU010101260.1, on the reverse strand, counting down.
AGCATTATATTCTTCGTGATAAAGTCCAAAAGAGAGAAGTGGTTCTCTAGTATATCTCTATAGATGAGCAAATAACATATATTTTGGTAAAGTCTCTCTCCAAGATGAAAAGTTTGTGTACTCAAGATACAAGATGGGGCTTGTGGAGACAAATTCCTCATTGAAAAAGGAAGTGATTACTCCTAGGTTGGGAGGGAGAAATGACATGTTATTAATTTATGGACAATCATTTTCCAGCTCAGAAAATGGTCGAGGATGGGAAGTTCCTTTCCAGTTTGGAAAGTGGTTCAATATTTCTGACAGATAGGCATTTTCCATTTCGGAAAATGATCAAGTAGAATGGTCCACCTCGTTGAGGAGTCATTATTTGAAAGTTCACAATTGTGAGAAGTTTCGAAGAATGGTTCATTTTGGAGGTTGGTGCAGGACATATGTTTCCATAGGAAATGGTCCAGATAGTCATTCATAAAAGAATCAATACACTCACAAATTTTTCTTAACTGTTGCAAGGAAATTTAAATCAAAGAACTGAAATAGAATTGATATGATTACAGATGAGACAATAACTCCTTCCGATTGGGCCCACGGTCTTCAGAAGGTACTGCTACGGAAAACTCAGTACTCAAAGATGATCAAAACGCTCAAGGCTTTCATTAATTCCATAATTGGCAAATCATTTGAAGCAGACTGTTGTACAAAATGTCAACAATTCAAAGATCTGAATGTTTGATTAAAATCTTTCATTGATTATCTCTTTATTGTTCACTATCCTTTATATATTACAATGATATGAGTAAATTAAGCTATCGAGAGATCCTTTTACTATTTATGAAGATTACAATAAAGAGTCAATCTTCCTTTAAACTGTTTTGTGCCTGATTTCTTCGATCTCCAATGGCCTAGGCATCTTCATGATCTTCTTAACTATCTTGAGTTAAGAAAAAATTTGTCTATTTCTGCAATAAAATCAAAATAATTTAAACCAAAATTCAAAAAGTATTTAATATCATTCAATAATATTTTTAAAAGACTTTTTAATCATTTTCTTTCCTAATTACTTCTAATTAATAGAAAAGTCAATTAAGAATATATCATAAACCATGGTAATAAGGAGAATATTTATACATTTTTCTCAACTCAACACATTCAATACCAATAGGTAAAATAAATTCCAATGGGTAATGAGCTTACCACATTTGATTGCTTCTATGGTTGTGTATTCTTTGTAGTTGAGTTTGTCATTGTAACATGAGATCTTCCTCCAAATAATGCCAAATAATGGGTAAATGCTTCAACTAGGATGTAATTTTTCAATTGAAAGAAGCCCCTAAATACTTATGCAAAAAATGCAGCCCATAACATAACATAACATAGGATTAGCTTGAAAAATGAAACATTTGAGCAATTTTGGATGCCTCTCACAAAAATGCTTAGAAGAAAATACCATTGACTACTTGTATCATTTTTGAGAAAGGACCTTTGTGAAGACTAAGCTCCATAGCTTTGCATCCACTATCCACTATCCCAATCAAAATCTCCCTACCCAAAAAGGACCTCCCTTTTGTCCCCTTTCGAGGTGGGCGAGGAGGGATTCGAACCCCGACACCGTGGTTCGTAACCACATGCTCTAATCCTCTGAGTTACAGGTCCCGTCTCCACTGGATTTGTTCCCAGGAGTATATAATAAGAAGGGACGCTCCCTATACTATCACCCTTGCTTTCCTTGTCTCTACCTCTCCTACCTTTGCTTTTGGCTATGTCTTTGGATTTGCTTTTACTCTCCTACCTTAGGTGCCTTTACCCGAA
>JASDQU010101260.1:2118-19301 GCA_032191745.1 Picea mariana | reverse complement strand
CATCTTTCTATCATAGTACCTTTTAGTCAGGTATTTCTTCTCGAAGTACCTCTTGAATTCCTTCCAAGTGACCTCTTTCTCTTTGATGTGCTGCACCTGCACAAACTGATCCCACCACATAGATGCCTTTCCTTTTAGTTGGTACATTGCAATTATTCCTTCTGCATGCGCAGAATAATTCTGCAGCTGGAAATATTTCTTCATGCCAAGCAACCATGTTTCAGCATCTTCCTCCCTCTTATGCTCCCCATCAAATGTTGGAGGTTTAATTTTATTCATTTCTCCTTTCAATTCCTCTTTTCCAGATTTCTGATGTTTTCTGGTAGGTGATGGACTTGAACTACTGTTTGTCTTACTACCAGAACATCTTTGGGAGCGACTGTGATGTCGACTACCACTCCTCGACCTGCTTCTTTCCCCATGAGTTCTGCGACTCTCCATCGTACTTGAGTCTCTTCCTTTCTCAAGTTTCTTCTCTATTCTTTCCAGACTTTGCATGAATCTTAAGTTTAATTTCCCTTGTCGATCTCTGACTTTCATGAGCTTTCGGCTCTCAGCTCGGCGTTCCTTAGCCTCTCTTTGTAACCCTTCAATGATTTTCATCATATGTCCTTCCTTATCCATTTATTTTCCACGCCCATTAGAGTGCGATCCCTCGACTCCTTGGTTAACATCCTTTCTTTCTTGTTCATCTTCCATTTCAGGGATAATTGACATCCTTCCCCACTCCATACTTGGTGTTGGTTATCTGGAATTTTGGCCTCTGTTGTATTCGAAACACACACTGTGCAATCCAATTCAAAATTGTCAGGCCATTAAACTTCATGAATATCCCACAATATTCATAATTAATACGAACAAGAACGAAATTTATTTCAGCTTCACAAATTTTTTTGAGTTCTGTATGGCTCTGTGTTTTTTGAGTGTCTGAAACTTCAATTTCAGTTATTTCGGGACTTCCAGTTTCAGAGTTTCGCAACTCTCGATGTCGAGGTTTACTATCCTCTCATATTCTTGATCTCCGATAAGCCCTTTTTACGGGCTGGCCCTCTTGAGCCTAGCTCTTGAAGCATATGACCATGCGCCAAGACCGTGGCCATTTTCCTCTCGTGCCTACTCCTATCGGGGTTTTGGCCCTTGCGTTGTCAATAGATGCATGTCCTCACAACTCTCGATTCTCCGATATGCCTTAGTCCTCCAAGCTCATCCCTGGCCTATGTGACCGCTGACTCATTACCCTGGCCTTATCCCTTATCGGGGTTCGGGGTTTCGCAAATATGAATGCGCCAAAATGCTTGATAGCGGAAATCCCTATTTCTCGATTTTCGATGGGCTCCGTCTATGCTAGCCCTCTGGGCTAGAGCTTCACCATACAACCATACTATATGACCTTAATCGAACCACTCATCGGGGTTTCGGCGATTTCAATATCATTCTCGTACACTCACGGAATCTCTGATGTGTCCTAGTCGTTGACTGGTCAAACAGGCCTTCCTCCTGTTGTTATAATTCCGCCACCTGTCCTCCTGACAGTCGGTGTGGCCCCACACACCTAAGCCTTATCGGGAAATCGCGTATTGCGATTTTCCCATGCACCAATACTTTGCCTCTGGAATCTCTGATTCCCGATTCCCGATATACCGATGTGTTTATTGCTTTACCCTTCGCGGTCTAGTGAGGTCATGTGACCTACGTTCATATGAACACAGTCATACGATTTTGTTGGGTTCTCGGGGTTCGGAGTTTCACAACGCATTGACTCCTTGTCCCCGCGATTCCCGATCTCTCGAATCCCGATTTCCGACGGATGACTTTTCTATCGGGACTTTCCCGATGAACCTCAATCACCGATGGACTTACTCCTTGTCAGGACTTTCCCCGATGGTGCAGATCTCTGCCACGTGTCCACTAATATAAACGGTCCAGATCTTGTCGTGAATTCACATATCGTGATTTCGTATGACAAGATTTCTACGTGCTCGAGAACTCCGATTCTCCGAGTTCCGATTCTGCGGATTCTCCTGACACGTGTCCACCCGGGATTCACGACTATGATCCCTCCTTGGGTTTCCGAGAATCACAGGGTCTCGATTCTCTTGAGTTCTAATATCCCGATGCTTCTTCGGGACTTCTCCTCTACCCATGAGGACTTAAGTCCTGCGCAACTTCTGTCAACTTGGACGGTTGACGGGTAATCCCACAGGGATCTTATGACTCATGATCCTCCCGAGTTAAACTCCTGTGCAACATTCGAAAGTTTTAATTCTTGTGCACGTTCTCCAGATCTGATGGTTACAAGGGTTTGCCTTCCTGTCCGAACAGATCCGACGGTTCTCACACCATCAGTGTAGAAACCTATCTTCCTATGGTTGTAGACCATACTAGTTGCAGTTTCACAGCACGCTAAACCTCCTGAGTTTGTAAACATGGTCAAGCAACTACTTGACGCACTGGAACAAACCAACATCCTAAATTGGCCATCCCAGGCCCAATTTCCCTTCACATTTTCGGTCCAAAGACTGCTCCACTGGCCCATCTAGGATCAGTGTCGAAACCTTCACTCTGATACCAATCTGTAGTGTACCAATTGCTCTGATACCAATTTGTAGTGTACCAATTGCTCTGATACCAATTTGTAGTGTACCCTTCACTACCTAGGTTTCCCAACCTCACAGTTTACCATTCCTTACATGAAATTGTAAGCAAATGCATTTAAACACAATTAAACACACTTAAATTACAGAGTGAAACATATCTGGGTACTGCTATAATTAAATGTTCCATAGCATTCATCATTAATTCATTTACACACCGGAAAACATGATACAAAATAGCACAGTCAGGTTCGAATGTAATAAACCATATTTCAATAGTTATCTTTTATCAGCTGGAGAAATCACCAACCAAGTNGGTTGACAGGTAAATCCACAGGGATCTTACGACTCATGATCCTACCGAGTTTAACTCCTGTGCATCATTCAAAAGTTTTGAATCTGGTGCACGTTCTCCAGATCTGACGGTTACAAGGGTTCACCTTCCCTTCCGAACAGATCCGACGGTTCTCACACCATCAGTGTAGAAACCTCTCTGCCTGTGGTCATAGACCATACCAGTTGCAATTTCACAACATCGCTAAACCTCCTGAGCTTATAAACGTCGTCAAGCAACTACTTGACACATTGAAACAAACCAACGTCCAAAATTGGCCATTCCAGGCCCAATTTCTACTCACATTTTTGGTCCAAAGACCGCTCCACTGGCCCATCTAGGTTCAGTGTCGAAACCTTGGCTCTGATACCAATTTGTAGTGTACCAATTGCTCTGATACCAATTTGTAGTGTACCCTTTTACTACCCAGGTTTTTCCCAACCTTTCAGTTTACCATTCTATACATGAATGATTACATAATTTGTAATGACCTTATGAGAACATGCATTTAACAGAATTAAACACATTTAAAATACAGAGTACAACATATCTGGTTACTGCTATAATTAAACATTCCATAGCATTCAACAGTAACTCTTTTACACAGCGGAAAAACATGATACATGAACAACACAGTCATGCCAAACGTGTTAAAACATAATTCAGAATACTTATCTTTTATCAGCTGGAGAAATCACCAACCAAGTGCAGGCCTTCCACGAACCTCCCAGCCTTAGACCACACTGTCATCAACTCAACAGTAGGTCACCCGCGAGCTGGGACCGAGCTCCACCCTAAGGCAAGGAATCCTAGGCTAGGCTGAGGTTACAAAGAAGATAGTACATACACATTCACCAGGAAGAAGCTCTCCCAGGAATCTCCCACGCTCAATGCCCATAGACCCTCATTCCCCACATTCCTGTTCCACCCCAGGAGAGTGCACCTTCTCTGTCTCCTAGACAGTCCTTCGGCTAACAGTCTCCCTTACCTTGGGTTACAGGAACAGGCCAGACCGAAATTCTCTGGGCTCTATGGCAGCTACAGGGTTCCTTCCAGGAGTCCTCTTCTCCCTCTGCGCACTCCCTCACCTGGAGGGGTCGCTCACAAGCCAACAAGCCTCACGCAGTCTAGTACTGTGCGGTCATAACAATCCACAGGAAACACAGACAAATGCTTCCAACAACTGGCTCGACAATCACAAGATGATCTCACGGTGATGATTTCGGAGCAGGCTTCATGCACAGGCTAGCTCAGTTTTCCCATACAATCACAGAATGCTTCCACTCGAGTCCCGCACAAAGATTTCTGGTTCAGGAATGCGTTTCCGGGTTTCCTAGAACAGACACAGACTCATAGCTCTGGACAGGGTATACACGGTTTTCCTTAGGCAAACACCCCTAACGATTTCCAAGATGAATCAGGATATCCGGCAGAGGTCGTACTGGTTGCACACACAGAGATTCAGTTCAGAATTGAGGAGCATCCCCCACACACGGTTTAGTTCAAGGCTTATATTTGCATGCACCAGGGTTGACACTTGTCACCCTGGAAACTGCATGTGTTCCATCCATACGCCTTCCTTCCACCACTTGGGGAATCACGGATCCTTCAAAAGGACTTAGGATAAAATAACGTGCACATGGTTTTTTTTTAGGAATAATAATAATAAAATATTATTCCAGGCCTAAGCCCCCTAGGCTTAGCCCCTAGGCTCCTCACTCAGCCCCTTTCCCACCTTCTAGCCCCTAGTTCCTTAACCCTTCCGTGGACGCTCAGTCCCCCATCACTCATTCATCGTGGTCGGTTTGCACTAGAGGTATTTATATTTTATTAATTGACCTGCATACATACAAGTACATTAACAGGCTCCTGGCCTTCAACACTTAGGCTCCCTAGCCTAACAAAACTCATAAGCCTATAGCTTATACAAAACTTGGCTCACCAGCCTATAGAACATATTTACAATTCTTTGCATATAACATGATTTGTAACGGGGCTCGGCCTTGGGGACACTACATTTCTGGTTCAGATCTTCTTGATTCTCAGATTAGTCCTTTTAACTTAGAGTCAAATGGTGGTTCTTATTGTTGCTTAATATGATAATCATGAGATCGATGGAACTGGTAAAGAGCATTGCATTGGCCTTATTGCTAACATTCATCTGGTTATTAACTGGAGCTCATGCATACGGGGGCTGGGAGTCATCTCATGCCACTTTCTACGGTGGCAAAGATGCTTCTGGGACCATGGGTAAAGTTTGATAACCTTATATCTTTTTCTATATTTCATATATAATGTAGTTTTTTATGAACTAGTATCTCCTTTGGTTGTTTGGACCCTGAATTTGTGGTTGTGAAAACGGTGTAGGAGGGGCATGTGGGTACCATAATCTTTACAACCAAGGCTATGGCACCAACACTGCTACTTTGAGCACTGCGCTTTTCAATGATGGCCTCATCTTTGGAGCCTGCTATGAAATAAAATGCAATAACGATCCCCAGTGGTGTCTGCCAGGGACTGTCATGGTCACAACCACCAACTTCTGCTCACCAAATAATGCTCTTCCCAATAATAATGGTGTATGGTGCACATAAATAAAGGAAGAGTAAACAGAATAAAGGAAGAATACCAGAAAATGTTGGAAAATGAATGCTGGTTGATTGACTTCATATTGAACTAAATAAATACTAACAAAAGACAATTATACCATTTTTGAATGGGAGTAACTGTAAACTAACTGTTTTACTAACTAATTTAAAACACGGTATTACAACTCTTAACAATTTATCTTAATCTCAAGGATTACATTATTAATAATGCCTAAACTTTGATGTTGAAATTGAAAAACATCTCTTCCGAAAGGTTTAGTGAAGATATCAGCTAGTTGAGCTTTAGAACCACAAAATTTGAGAAAACTGTCACCATTTTTGACAAGTTCACGAATGAAGTGAAATCAAGTATCAATGTGTTTTCTTTTTTGATGAAACACATTATTCTTCGACAAGGAAATGACAAAGTTGGTGTCACAAAAAATAAAAATAGGTTCTTTTGTCGTATATCCAAAATCCATCAAGAGCCTTTTAAGCCAAACTGCATGACATGCTGTTGTTGTTGCCACTACATATTCCACTTCTGCAGAAGAGATAGAAACTATGGGTTGCTTCTTAGATGCCCATGAAATCAAATTATTTCCAAAAGGAAAAGCATAGCCTGAAGTGTTTTTCCTGTCATCAATACTTCCTTCATAATCACTGTTGGTATAACCTGTAAGCATACTGTCTGCTGAAGTTGTGTACCACAAACCATAAGTGGTTGTACCTGCAATGTATCTTAAGATCCTCTTGCCATTTTTCCTATGATAATGCTTAGGAGATTCCATAAACCTGGAAATGTAACTTGCTACATATGTTATGTTAGGTCTTGTAGTAGTAAGATACATAAGACTACCAACAAGTTGTTTATACAATGTGGAACTTATTACTGATCCCAAATTTTCCTTGCTTAATTTAGTGCCAAGAGCAATAGGAGTGTTAGCAGGCTTACACTTTTCCATCTTAAATTTTTTCAAAACATCAACAACATATTTATGTTGACTAATAAATATACCATGATCAAATTGGTCTACTTCAATGCCTAAGAAATACTTCATTAATTCAAGATCTGTCATTTCAAACTCATTTTTCATGGCTAATCTAAATGCATCTAACATCATGTTTCCTGTGTAGATCATGTTGTCAACATAAAGACATAGGATGAGAATATTACCCTGCTGATTTACCTTGATATACAAAGTAGGCTCACTTTTGCTAATACTGAAACCATCTTTGAGTAAATAATGATAAATTCTACTATACCAAGCTCGTGGAGCTTTCTTCAAACTGTACAAGTTTTTCTTTAATTTGTACACTCGATGCTCTTGTGTTTTAACTTCAAATCTAGGTGGTTGATGAACATACACTTTTTTATTTAACACTCCATTCAAGAAGGCGGATTTGACATCCATTTGATAAACATGCCACTTATTTTGTGTTGCAATGGCCAAAACAAATCGAATAGTATCCAATCTTGTTACAGGTGAAAAAGTTTCACCATAATCAACTCCAGGTTGCTGTGAAAAAGTTTCACCATAATCAACGCCAGGTTGCTGTGAAAAAACTCTAGAAACTAACCTTGCTTTGTGTTTCTCAATCTCACATTTTTCATTCATTTTAGTTTTATAAACCCATTTGACACTTATCACATTTTTATATGTAGGTAGATCAACTAAATCCCATGTATTGTTTCTTTCAATAGCTTCTATTTCATTATTCATTGCATCTACCCATTCTTTTTGCTTTACAACTTCATCAAAACAAGTAGGTTGAGATGAGAAAAATACAAATTGTACTACATTATCATCTTGGTCATGTATATCACACAAACTTCTCATTCTTTGATGATTGTGATCAGAATCTGAATCACTATGAGATGAAGAATCATTATGAGACAAAGAACTACTTTCATTTTGAACTTGCAATCTTGCAAGATGTGTTATTGATTCTTCATGTCCATCTAACTTTGTAGGTTCTTTATGTTCATCTAACTCAAGAGAAGGATTGTGAGAAGTATTGTTTTCCATTTCATCCCATGATTTATCTTCCATAAATTTAACATATCTACTTACTAGAAATTTCTTAGTAATAGGATTGTATAATCTGTATGTTTTCGACTATTTACTATAGCCAATAAAAATGTACTTCTCACTTCTATCATCAAGCTTCTTAGTTAGCTCTTCAGGAACATGAGAAAAAGCAACACAACCAAATTTTTTGAAATGAGAAACATTTACCTTAGATCCACTCCATTTTTCTTTAGGTACTTTACCTTGAACACTGGAAGTTGGTGATCTGTTAAGTATGTAAATTGAACATGCAACTGCTTCAGCTTAGTAATCTTTGGACATTTTTATTTCTGTAAGTAAATTCTTGGCCATGTTCATGATGGTGCGATTCTTTCTTTCTGCCACTCCATTTTGTTGTGGAGTATATCTACTAGTTGTTTGATTTTTAATACCATGATGTTTACAAAAATCAACAAACTCTCTTGAGTCATATCCACCTCCTCCATTATATCTCAAAACTTTGACAAATCTTCCACTTTGTTTCTTTGCTTCAACCTTGAATTCTTTGAATTGAGTGAAAGTCTCAGATTTGTGTTTGAGAAAACAAACCCAAGCTTTCCTGCTACAATCATCAATAAATGTCAGTAATTAAAAACTTCCACCAATCGACTGATTTTGCATAGGTCCACATAAGTTTGTGTGAACTAACTCTAAGCACTCTTTGGCTCTATAAGAGGATGGTGGAAAACTATCTCACTGGTGTTTTCCTACTATGCAACTTTCACAAGAAGGAATCTCATTAATCGAAGGAGGCAATCTTGTCACCATATATTGTCTTTGTAACAAACTCATACTTTTGACTGGTAAATGACTATAACGATAATGCCTTAACTCAATTTCAGTCACATTAAAAATATTACATGCATACATCTTCCTACTCATTTCTAAGGGAAACAATCTGTTCTTTGTCATAGATATTTTTACAACAAGTCTTTTAGTTTGATTAAGAATTGTGAAAATGTTGTTGTGGAGATTGACGTCATAACCATGCACCATTAATTTTCCTACACTCAACAAATTGTGTTTGATATTTGGTACACAGTAAACATCAGGAATATTTTTCACTTCACCTTGCTTTGTTAAAACTAGCACAACACCTTTTCCTGAGGCTTTGATCGCATGATCATCACCCAAACTAATTGTAGTAATAAGAGATGTATCAAGATTAGAATTTAAATCATTGTGACCAGTCATATGATTGCTACATCCACTATCTAGCAACCAAACATCTTTGTCAAGAATTTGTTGAGATACTTGACATGAAAGAAACATAGTATCAGATGTTTCACTTGTTGTGACATTAGCTTTATTTCTATACTGCAACTTACAACATTTAGATATATGACGACCCAACTTTTTACAATAACGACATTGAATTTATGATTTACTTGTCCATCTCTGACCATGATTGTGTGAAGACGATCTTGACTACTCTGACTTGTCTTTTGTTTGTTCAGGTTTATCTCTTGTTTGAGAACGTCCTCTACCACATCCTCGACCATGTCCATGAAAACCTTTGCCTCTTCCTTTGTACATGGACACTTTAGTCTGAAATGCATGTTCTAAAGTACCAAGATCCAAGGTCATCCTTGCTTCATGAGATAACAACGAACCAGTCAATTCTTCTATAGAAAAATTAGTTAGATATTTCGAATCAAGAAGATCAGTAACTACCATTTCGAATTTCTTAGGTAAACTTCTAAGAAATTTTTCAACAACTCTTTGGTCTGTGAGTTCTTTTTCACCATTAATCTTAAGTCGATTAATAATACCCATCACTTTAGTCATAAACTGATCAACACTTTCTGATTCACTCATCTTGATGGTTTCAAATTGAGTTCTTAGGGTTTGAAGTCTCACAATTTTCACTTTATCATTACCCTTATAAGCTAACTTAAGAATATCCCATGCTTCTTTAGCAGTCTTGGCACCAATAATTTTAGGAAATATAGAATCATCTAATGAAACTAAAATATATTATTTGGCTTTTCCTTCTTTTTGCTTAAGTTCTTCTAACGTTTTTCTTTGAACAACAGTCATAGCTGCAACAACATTTGCATCAGGTTCTATGAACCCTGTTTCAACACAATCACAACATCCCTGACCTTGTAAAATGGTTTTCACCTTCACTCCAAAAATCATAATTGGAACCAACTAGAGTTGGTGCTTGAATTGATCAAGAACTAGACATATTTCTAATTCCAAAATATTAACCAAAAACCCTTTTTTTTTATATATAACTCCAAGTGAATTTTCAGATTTCAAACTCCAAATTTTATAAATACTCTTCAACAAAATCCACAATAAATAAAAATGTAAATGGGAAAAAAAATTCCAAGATTGTAATTCTCAGCCAAATCCCTCTTCCAATTCGGCAGTGGCTCTTCTCGAAACCGGCAGCAACACTATGACACTCCTTCAAACTGGCGAGCACTCTTCTCCAAAACAATGGCAGCTCTGTGGCACTCCTTCAAACTGGCTGGTAGTAAGCTAACATGAATTGGCTCGCTGGTATTCTTGGAACAATGTTATGTGGTGTTCTTTGTTCTTCACTGTGGAAGAGGGACGCGGAAGAAGACAACTAACAGGAATCAGAAGAGAGCAGCAATAGGAATCGTCGTCTCCCAATCTATAGCTTTGATACCATGTAAACAGAAATAAAGGAAGAGTAAACAAAAATAAAGGAAAAATACCAGAAAATGTTGGGAAATGAACGCTGGTTGATTGACTTCATATTGAACTAAATAAACACTAACAAAAAAAAGTTATACCATTTCTGAATGGGAGTAACTGTAAACTAACTGTTTTACTAACTAATTTAGAACATGGGATTACAACTCTTAACACAACCCACCCTACAACACTTCGATATGGTCGAACCCGCTTATCTGAAGATCACCGAGTACAGGAGTGGGATCGTCCCCATCCTCTACAGAAGGTAATTCATTGCCCCATCATCATTTTCATAACCTAATTGAGTTCAAAATCACATGCCAGTCTTTCTCTCTCGCTACTAATATCCGAGAGGCTGGCAATGTAGGGTCCCCTGCTTGAGGAAGGGAGGACTTTGTTTCACCGTGAATGGCCGCTCATACTTCAACCTCATGCTCATCACCAATGTCGGAGGAGCTGGAGATATTCATGTCATTTCGATAAAAGGGTCAAGGACTAGTTGGCAGCCTATGTCACACAATTGGGGACAGAACTGGAAAAGAAATTCCTACCTGAACATGCAGAGTCTTTCGTTCCAGGTCACCACCAGCGATGGCAGGACAGTTGTTTCATATAACATCGCTCCTTCAAACTGGAAATTCGGGCAGACTTTCGAAGGAGGCCAACTCTAAGGATGCCAAAAGCTGTTTAGCTATCGAATAATCAATCAATAATTTGGGATGATGTGGTGACTCGGATAGTCGACACTGTCTCCCTGTTGTCTATTAGTGTTAAGAAATTCTTGAATCGTACTCTCTAGCTCGATTGACTATTATTATTGGTGATGAGTCTGTAGGCCGTGCTCTTCTCGATTAGTCCCACTGTAACATTACTGTATTAATGGATTCCTTTGAAGAATTGTCCCTATTATTGCAATTTTTGTTGAAGAATTGTCCTGTTTATTTCTTTCAGGAATTCGATTTGGAACAATACGGTGTGTTTAGTGTATTGGGATATTGGATGAGGAAATCCAAAACTCTTGGTTTATTACATGCACTTTTTTTCCACTAGAACGTGAAGCGTTTTCAGCAATCACAAGAAGGTAAGTGCAACGAAATTGGATTTTAAGAAATTGGATCTCTTTCATTACTTGATAGATTAGGGTTTAAGATCAATCTACATTGGTGGTTATTATTGACAAGCATACATTAAATGACAATGATTTTCAAGTAAGATTTTATTTTTCTTCATATGGAACAATGCTAGTTAACCAAAATGAATACAACTAGCTAATTGTAGTCGGGACCATATCAAGTTTCTTGTGAGTGATATGAACAAGCAAAATAAACCCTAATCTAATTGGTTAATTAGATATAGATAATAACGAAAAGTAAAGTTAAGCAATGAGAAAAGGGACACAAGCAAGCACAATACCAAGCCCTAGATTATGAAAGAATGTAAGACAAATAATAACAACATTACAATACAACTTAGCTCATGGTGTTAAAAATTGTATGGTTAAGTCCATGGTGGGAAAATTTGTATGGTTAACTCCAAATGATGCAAGCTAGGATCATGGTGGCTTTAAGGAAACCCTTTCTTTGGTAGGGGGTGAATCCATGGAGGTGGGTAACACTTTTTAGTCAAATGTGGCCATGAAAATTTAACATTTTACATATCTTTTATATTAAATCCCTCACAACACATGCAAACATTGTGATTTGTCACATGCAATAAAAAACAATTTGTAGGGAATTATGTTGTCTAACTAGATTCTTTTCAAAAATCATAAATATTGATTATTGAGTCAAATATGTATTTAATTAAATGTTTACCCTTGCAAATTTTTATAAAAGTTATCAAAATGAGTTTTGTTCTAGTTAACTAATTCAATGTGCAATATATAATTTTCAAAAACAAAATATATGATGACAATCTACAAAAATATAGTAGATAATATATGAAAACAACCTACACATAATACAAATTAAGTATAGACATAATACAGTAGATCCCATGTGAGCATAATCTACATAGAATGTAGTAGATCCCACTTTTTTTTTTCTTTTTTTTCTTATATGAGTATAATCTACACAAAATGTAGTACTATTTTATTATCTTTCAAATAGATCGATTGATATTTGAATCACATTTTATACACCTTGGTGTCCAATAAACAATTTTCATATTGTTTACATAAATTGAAAAACCAAAAATGTCCTTTTGAAGAGGAGGCATATTTTTTATAATTTTTATTTGTGTAGTTTTTATAGCATTGATTTTTCTCCAAATGACCTTGAAACAATGGAAAAATATTTTAAGTACAATTTTTAAAAGAAAATATTTTTTAAAAGTAATATGAAACAAAAACTAAAATGATATGGCATATAGGATTCACCCACTAGGGTTTCATTGCCTACAAAAAATCATGCAACAACGGGCGTGTAATTGATTTTAAACCCTTTATCTAGCATTTTTGTTGCATTCTAGGATTTATCTAGGATCTTCAAAATACCTCAATCGAGGGTTAATTAAACCGTTTATCGAGGTCTTTGTGTGTTAATAAAAATATCTAGATCCAGCTAAAGACCTTCACTAAGAAAAGTAAAAACAACAAATAAAACTAAATATAAACGTATATAATCCAATAATTATCAAAAACTAAATACAAGATTACAAATATAAGTTGCCCATTTAAAAAGATAAAAACAGAAAGGATTGGGGATTCTATAACCATTTGTATCTTAAAAATACGTGAATAAATTCTTTATAAATCACCAAGAAAGTATGTGACAATAAAGTAAATTCATTAATTATCATGAAACTAAATATAAACCTACTCATAATTGATAACAATATATTCCAAGTGAAAATGTTGAGAACATGAAAATGCCTAAATTTAGTTCATTTAAAAAGGTGAAAAAAAGGAGGATTGTTGAGTGTAACCCCAATTCTATATTAAAAACCTACCAAGGGAGTATTTAGGTTGATTATATAAGGTATGTATCACAAAAACACATTCATAAATTTATTTTTAAAAGGACCTAGATTGACCTATATAGCTCGATAAAGGGTTTACATAACTCAATATAACACCTCAATCAATGATTTTCCACATCCCTAAAGAACCCTCGATCAAGGGAGTTCCTTGCCCATCAAGAATCCTTGATCGAGGAATTTCCATGACCATAAAAGAACCTCGATTGAGTGCTTTCCATGCCCATCAAGAACCCTCGATCAAGGGTCTATTTAACCACTTGATTAGGATCTCACTCAAAACTACCACAATTGAGGGTATGAAAAACATTGTTTCCATGCTCTTCATTGCTAAGAAGTGTTACTAAGATTCATGGATTCACCCAAGGGTCCTTTGTCTCCTTGTGTGCTCCAACTCCAATATCTTTTAGGGAGAGACAAACTTTCTTTGTGTTAAAAAATAGTGGAATCTAGATAGTATGTAAGAAACTCTCAATGGTGGAGGAGAAAAAATGATGGCTTCAAGTCTGTCTAAAGGAATTTCAGTAGAATAAACTTACTCTTATACTCTCTATATGAAATGCAATCTAGGTTGATAATGAAATCCTCCTTTGGATGTAGTTTTCATGTGAAATCTCTCCATGTATTAATAAGAATTCATAATTTTATTGGAGATCATGGAAGATTAAATCAATGGTATTGATGAATATGGAGGTTTCGATAAGGTCCACACATACCCACTACATAGTCGAAATAATAACAAGTACAATTATGAGTCATTTTTTCATTTAGGAAGGGTTGTGTAGAAATCAAGGGATTTTATACATGACACACATAGAAAATGGAGAAAAATTTATGTGCCTCAAAAAATGGTTAACGAATCGTTTGAATTAGCTAAGTAAAGTAAAATAAGGTCATACGATGATGAATTGGGGTGCATAATGTAGGTCACAACTACAATAGTGATGTATTGAAGAAAATCTACTCAAACTATATAAGTGAGAAAACTCACTTTGATAACAATTTCCCCCTAATGTGTGAAGCTAGGAGAAATTCATATAGTCAAAATTCATCACAATTTAATACCTAAAAAATTGAATGGACTAAATATGGAGGAGAGTCGAGACAATTCAAAGAGAGGGAGTGTAATATCCCCAAGGATGAGACCCATTTGTATTTATGAATTGTAAACATGTTTTGTAGGCTGGTGAGCTGAGCAATTATAAGATAATAAGCTTATGTGTTAATAGGCCGAAGAGCCTAGGTGTTAAAGTCCAGGAGCCTATTTTTGTACTTATAACTATTCATATCAGTAATATAAAAATATCGATGTGTGTAGACCGACCACGAAGAAAGAGTGATGGAGGACTAAGCTTCCACTACTGGGTAAGGGAGAGGGGGTTGAGATGTTGGAAAGAGGGGATAAGCTTAAGGGATTAAGTCCAAGAGAATAATAATTTACTATTATTCCAAAAACTGATTCAAAGGATATGTTTTTATCCTAAGTTATTTTGGGAGGACAGGTGAGATCTAAATGGAAAGGAACGTGCTTCATGGGTGACATGTGTCAGCTTAGACACATGCAATTTAAGCTGGAAATTCATCTTGTTGGGAGGTTCACTTCCCATTCTTCGATCCCCTCCTAACTCGTTTGGCCTCTGTCATTGACCTCTGCATCTTCTCACACCTCTGAAACCGCTAACTAGGGAAGTCAACCTGTGTTTTCCTGTGAAGCCCAACATATCTGCACTTGCAAAAACTAAGTCGTACTCTTCCTTACTGAATTTTTGGTTGTTTCCATTCCCTAAGCTATATTGAACCTTTCCTATTGTTCTCAACTTATTGGAACTGAGTTGAATAATGGTTGAAGAGGCAGGTTTTCAGGCCCATGGTTGAAGAGGGAGGCTGTCAGGCCTGTGAGCATCTCTCTCCAGGTGAGAGAGTTTGTTGGAAAGTGATTTTCTCCTAGAGAGAGTCGAACAATAGCTACAGAGCTCTGGGAATTTCTGATCCGACCTATTGCCGAGACACTAAAAGGGGAAGTGGAGCAACTAATGGACTGTGGAACAATGAAGGTGCATATTCTTGAGGTGGAATATGCATGTGGAGAATGAGAGTCCCTGAGTAGTGGGTGTAAGAAGCCTCCTGGAGAGAATCCTTTCAGTTGCACTATGTAGTTTCCTATAACCTCAACCTAGTATAGGATTTTTTCCCCTGGGAGGAGCTTAGTCCCAGCTCAGGGGTGACCCACTACTGAGTGTAATGAGAAGTGTGGTCTAAGGCTAGGAGGTTCGTGGAAGGTCTCCATGCAGTTGGTTGTTTTACTCTAGTTAAAAGATAAGCATCATTTCCATGCTTAATTATGTATGTTATGCATGTTTTTGAATCTTGAAATGTTATCATGTGTTCTGTTGCATGTAGGAATTACTCTCAATTCCAATTCAGTCTGTATGGTAGCAATAAATCTATGTTATTTGTTTTGAATTCATTAGAAATGCATGTTATATATATGTATGTTCCTCAATGGCGTTACCGAACTCGTTGGTGGTTGGGGATGTTACAAATTGGTATCAGATCCATGGTTTCGACACTCTGCCTGGATGGGGCATTGTAATGGTTAATGAGACAAAGATTTCAGAGTGAATTGTCATCGAAAGGGAGAAAATTTGAGGTTCAGATCATCTCTAGGTGCAAGGAGTGCATCGACAGAGTCTTTGACTCAAAAATATTGGGAGAAATAGTTTGAGTTTTCTCTTGAAGGGATGTGAAGATCTGTTGGAAGGAGTGCACAGATTCGAAAGCCGACTAAGTGTTGAAGAGACCCTCTAAGGAGAAAGGGGTTTGAGAAATGAAGCTCAGGAGGAGGAGATATGAGAGTCATCAGATCTATTGTTGGAAGGAGTCTGGACCATTAGATCAGTGTCCAAGAAAGCAAAGGAGAGTGTTGAGGAGGAAACAGATCCCAAGCCATCAGATCTGAGTGCAAAGGATCGATAGTCATCTAATCCAGGTTGACAAGTGGAACAAGATATACAACTTCGTTGTGAGATCACTTTGAAAGATTTTTGATTGAGAAGAAAGTGAAATAGCCAAAGTAGATCCTAGTCATTGTTCGCGAGNACATGTCAACATATGTGAGGTTTTAGAGGATCTAAAATGTGGAGTGTGACAAAATATTTAAGTCCCAAAGGTCAAGGTAGATTGCAACCATCTGTTGCGAAGGACATGTGTTAGTAGATTGTGAACTTCAGGTAAGAGCACTATAGGAGGAACGAGTGTGCAGGAGTATGAAATTCCCGAAGCCCAAAGATTTGAGGTGGATAGTGACCGTTAGATCAATGGGGAGACACACGTCAAGAGATCCTGTACTTCGGGAGGAGGCAAGTGTTGTGATTTTGAAACTCCCGAAGCCCATAGTGTCGAAGTCACTCGTAGCCATTGATCATGAAGAAGGTGTTGGAAAATATGTAATAGACAGTGAATGGCATGAGTATAGGAAGACTGTACAGAGGATTGTTAGCATATTTACAGGCAACGTATACTTGTCATTGATGGCAAGTACATTAGTGGTGATGTCTTAAGTACAACAACAATGACTAGTAGTGCAACAATAATCGGGAGGAGAAGAGTCAATGATCGTTGAATCCCATTCAAATTTCCCGAAAGAATGAGGGCCGACAGATTTGAATGAAGACAAGACGAGTGCACTGAAGAGGAGGACAGATCTCAGTCATTATATCCAAGCACAAGACCCGACCATCATTGGATCAAGGATAACCTGCATGCTCTTTAAAGTACAAGGAAAAGTGGGCGTAATCGTGATTTGCAAAATCGCGACTTCATCTGAGCCATCAGATCAGGATTGATTCTGGACTGTTGATACCAGCCATTGTCGAAGTTTCAAGGATCGAGAGTTGGACATGTCAAAGATTATTGACATCTGAAATCTCGATTTCGCGATATGCAA
>JASDQU010101259.1:318905-335946 GCA_032191745.1 Picea mariana | reverse complement strand
AGATGATTACAAAAACTGGACTATAACAAAGTCCCAGTTATCTCAAGCTCTCTCTCAGAACGTCTAAGACCTCCTAAGGTCTCTCTCTACCTACCTGAGATCTCTTCAATCTCCTAATTCTCTTCATTACAAAACGAGGGCTCCTATGAGCTTATCCTTTTCACCGCCTTAGTGCCATCACTATCTCAGTTATGACACCATACCTCTATGGCTACATTCCCTAAATGTCTACCTAGACCTGACTATAACCCGGGCTTGCTACAGGCAACCATTTAAGGAAACCCTATCCACTACCTGTAGAAAGGCATGGCATGGCATTTATCAGCCTTACAACATGAATAATCTGTATAGGATTATTTCAAATTTAAAAAGATGGGAGGGATGACGCCTCTCCCTTTCTCCACTGCACGTATGCGTGTTGGCGCATGTGCTGAGGTGGAGCGATGATCTTGCATCACAATGACCATAATTATGCTACAATACATAATGAGGATCAATAAGTATGTCAATGATTATGTTTATTTTTTTTCAAGGAAAACCTTGTAGAGAAATTTTCAGGAACTTCCCCATATTCACAAGTGGTACCTAATGAAAACTCATTGGTGTTGATTACAATGCCTAACTTGGTACAGACTTTGAGTGAGGCACTAAAAAAAGGTATCCATATCGGGGAATCAACTTCGAGACATCTTGCATGAAGCTCAAAGCACTCAACCACTCAATATAGCTTGTTGGGATAATGTCAATAATTATATTGGTAGAGGGAAAAAATAATATCCAAAAAATGGAAGGCATCTACCATATTCAAAGGATTAGACTTAAATATTTATTATATTTTATTAATTGGGAGCAAACCAAGTTTCAATGTTACCAAAATTCATTGCTTTTAGGGAGTAATTAGGGCAAATACTTCAATACTTGAGAAGAGTTAAATGGAAATGGTGAAGCATGAAATAGGGGACATAAGAGACAAGCAACCAAAGGGACACAGTGTGGTGAAAATCGATGCTATTGAGAATTTCCCATAAGGAAGAAAATTGCATTTCATTTTTATCCAATGCCAACAAAAACATAATATCAAATCAAAGGGGCAACTAGAGAACATGGCCTTCAATACAATGCCCATAATTATGTTACAATACATAATGAAGGTCAACAAGCATGTTGATAATTATGTTGGCATAGGGATCAAAACAATATACAAAGAAATCAAGGCATCCACCATCTAATGGTAGACAAATAGAATGGTAGAGAACATGGCCTTAAACACAATGGCCACAAATGAATGCTACAACATGTAATGAGGGAAATGTCTGTGGCAAAAATTATTCTAATGCGTGCATGAAATGAGGGAGACAAGAGACAAGCAACCAAAGGAAGATAGTGTCATAAAAATATGTGTTATTGAGAATTCACCTTGAGGAAGAAAATTGCATGCGATACTTACAAAAAAAAACACAAATCAAAAGGGGTGGCTAAATAATATGTCCTTCAATACAATGCCCATAATTATTCTACAATACATAATGAGGGTCAAGAAGTATCTCAATAATTGTGTTTTTCCTTTCCAAGGAAAACCTCGTGGGGAAACCTGAAGGTTTCTTCCCCACATCTATGGATGGCATCCCTAGTAAACTTGTCATTGTAGACTAGTGGACCTCACACAAGGGTATTTTAATTGGGAACTTGTTGGCATCATAGCCAAATTCCCAACAACATTAGTGACAACCGATTAAGATAACCCCTTAGGCTATGTCAATAGTTACATTGATAAAGGAATCAAAACAACATCCAAATAATGCAAGACATCCATCATCCAATGTAGACAAATAGAATGCCAAAGAACATGACCTTAAACACAAGGGATACAAATGAATGCTACAATATGCAATGAGGGTAATATTTATGTCAACAATTACCCTAAGACAAGGATTAAAACGTTGTCCAAGGAATGACTATGGAGCATAAGGCAAGGGGACATTGAATCATTAGATTGTGAAGATAAGGAACTTCACAACAGGCGAACATGTAGAGCATTCAAATCATAGGGACGACCATCCATGCAACACATAATTTGTTTCGGGCTGCAAATTTCCCACAGGCTCTAGTTTTCTCAACTTATTGTTGAAAAGGATTCCAATCTCATTATCCACTTGCTCACCAAACTCCAATGGGGCTCTTCTTCCTCCAAACTCTCCACTCATTAGAGATTGGAATCTTTGATTGACTTGCTTGGATTTCTCTTACCAGGTATCTATGGCCTTGTCCCATCCCATGTTAAGTGAGATGCTGACAAAGTAGTTGACCTATAGTTAATGCCAACTTTGATAACCCCTTGACATTTATCGATGTTGCTAGGGATGAGCTCCCTCTCCTACCTCTCAAGCAATCTTTTTTCTCTCTTGCACAAGCCAATATTCTCTCCCTGGATGGGGTGTCGTCCAACTCAGGAGGTAATGTGGCTGGCTTGGTGGAGTCGACACCTAGCCCAAGGCAACATATGGTTGCACTCAACATGCAACATGACACACATGTTCCTTCACCGGTCAGTCAGAGCATTATGGAGCTGCCTAGTGGTGTACTTTTGGGGTTGTGAGGGGCTGGCAGTTTTGATGGCGATGAGTGGAGGGGATCTTGATGTGATCGAGCATTTTGGCCTCACGAAGAAAATGATGCAAGGCTTGTACCCTTTCCCCGATTTGACATAAGAATTGGATATGGCGAGGTTCAATCAGATAGAGAGAGCGATCTTCTACATGAGGTGGAGGATGCGCCCACAACCCATCATTATTTTGGCATTCATGATCAAAACAAACGATGAAGGTTGGGTCGGTTGGATTTTGGGTAGTATTTCAGACCTAGAGAGGATAAATAGATGTGGTCGCGCTCTAGTAGTTTCACAACTCTTGTATATTTGGATTTACACTGATTTTCAGAACAATTTGCTAGGCTTACTTATTTCTTTAGTCTTTTTGGATATGGCTCCAAGAGGTCAGAAGCCTCATTCCCTCTCCATGAGATCATTCCACGCATCTAAAGTAGTAGTGATTTCTGGAGAGTTTTATGAGGATTTTGTTCCCTAGGAGGAAAAATCCAGAATGTCGATCCTGGAAGCAGAGGTTCACCTAATTAGGGAATTCAAAGATGATGAAGAGGTGGAGTTTCAGGTGGGAGGATTAAAGATTTATCTTGGTTGCACCAGAACCAAGAATCCAAAATTCTTTCATACCCTAGAATTGTACTGGCATACAAAAACAATGGTTTCCTTAGGTATGTTTCCAAAGGAGAAGGACTTTTGCCAACTTAAAGGTAGAATGGAATCCTTGGAAACTTAGAATTCCTACATGATCGAGGTGGTGACTTGGATCACTCATCGCCATGGAGGTGTCTTTGTTCCTCTAGTGGGAAATCAGCTTGGTCCTGAAACATCTGATGCTACTGCTTGTTGAGGTGACTCGGGTCCCACCTTCCCTCAGGTTCCTCATGCTCAGTGATCGATGGTTCTCTGGTTACAATATTTCAATTTATTATCTAGTTTCTGATGCTCTAGTGAAGTGTATTAGTGTATATAAACTAGTTGGGTTTTATCTTTTTAAGATTTTAAGATATATGCTACATTCTCTAGCTTGGTTTCCCCTCTGGGACAAGATTATTTTCTGTGTTTTTTATCCCAAAAGATTGTCATGGTCTCTTTGGGCTTGGAACAACACTGTCTCTCTTATAAATTTTGTTCATAATTAATACAATAGATATTTATAAAAAAACATATATTTGTTCCATTTACAAAATAGTTTTCCCTCCTTCAATACCAATGGATCCATGCATATAACTTGAATATGCATTACCAATGGATCCATGCAGATAACTTAATATGCATTATAGGGAAGGCGATTTTTCAACACCAGTGCTATAGACCACGAGGGAATGGAAATAATGGAGTTTGGGAAGTTTGCTTTGTCTCTCTGAGGGATAGAATAAGGCTACGATTTTTTTTCTCATTATCTTTCATGGTTGTGTTACTATCTATCTATTAAAGTCTTAGGCTGTTTTTGCAACTGGCTTTCATCTAATGAGCTTTTTCGAGTTGTTGGGAGTGGCGGGGAAGTTATTCTCTGTGTACAGGAGCCCGAGTCTTTTCTTTTCTATATTTATTTTAACCTCTAGCATTCTAGGACTGCCTTATTACTGACGAGACTGCACTAACTCTGTGCCTTAGCTATTTTGTTTATGGTGGGGTTACAGTGGCTTACAAGTGCCCCTCCAAATGGATCATGATGTTAGCACACTCGTGAGTGCGGCTGACAAGGTGCATTGGGAGCAGGCATGTTTATTTGCATCGATGGATGTGTCCCATGGAGTTAATACTTCAGTCCACCACCTTAAGGAGAGTCTAATTGTTGATTTGATAGCGGGAGGTTCCTTTCCTACTCTACCTCACAAACCACGTTTCCTGCACAACAATGTTAATGTTTTGGAGTGCACTGTGAATGATCCTACGAAGTTTGCAGACTACCCCTCGGTAGCTTCTCGTTCTTTTGAGAAAGCCCAGGTTTTAGGAGGTCTTCCAAAAGGTCTCTCAAAGTTTCCGCAGTTTTTTAAAGGGACATAGGATGGTAAGGTCGGTCGGATAGACCTTAGAAGCTGAGTAAACCGCACTATTAAGGTTTGGAAGCCGAAGCGCACTAAACAAAAGTTAGTGCTGGGAATGGACATAGGTCTCGAGAAATATTACAACTTGTTGCTCTGTGCATTAGTAGGTAGACTAGCTTATCGGTCGAGGTGTGTTACTTCTATGGAGGAGTGGTTGAAGAAAAATTGGCTACCGCTATTGGGATACACATTAGAGTTGCTTTCACTACCTAGAGGGTGGTCAGGTTTCATTTTCAAAAGTCCGGAGGACACTGAACAAGTTCTGAAAAATTTCTGGAGCTATGATGGGGGTAGTTTAATGTTAAAAAGATGGCAGTTAAGTTTCAATCCTGCAACGGAGTATTTCAACTTTAGGCATATCTGGGTGCTCCTCACGAGCCTTCCTTTACATATGTGGAACAAAAAATCTCTAGAAGCGGTCTGTAATTCCATTGGACGTTTTCTAAAATTAGAAGAAGCAGACCTTGTATCAATGGATGAGAGAATGGAAAAAGTTTTAGTTGAAGTAGATATCCATGGAGGACTCTTGGAAGTTTTGGACATTGAATGGTGGGGTCTTTTATTTTCCCAGTGCTTGGACTACTTGGGTTTGCCTTTCTGCTACACCCTTTGTAGAAGGACAAGCCACCTGTGAAAGGAATGCACAAAGATTTTTGGTTCCCTACCGGATGAAGATTTAGTAGATGAATCTCTTGGAGATAGTGTTACTCTGCTGGAGGATGACGAAGTTCAAATGGATTTCCCTAGAATCTGCTCAGAGGATAGTCCTACAGCTGTGGACATGAATTTTATAGGTAAGTTGAAACATTTATGTCCCAAGCTTTATTCTTTGTTATCGGCATGGGAACGGGATCACTTAAACTCAATCCTCTTCCTAGACTAGTATAAAAGGTCGGGTCTGGCCTCAAACAATTTCTCTCATCAAACTCTCGTCTCTACGACAGTGGATGGGGATGTTTCACATAGTCATCTTGTGGTATCACCTACTGTAGTGGGAGAAGACCTTACTACTATTCTTTCTGGGATTGAAATGAAAACTACTTTTTCCCCGGGTTATGTTGAACCCAAACTCAGTGATAGTTCTTTGGATAGCTTGTTAACAGACTTAATTCCTACTGGGCATAGGCTTACAAATTCTCTACTGATACCTACTTTCTAGGTACCACTCTTGTGGCGAGGCCGACTACATTAGGTACTTCTTCTGACAATTTAGAGAAGGATTTCACTACTGTAAGTGACCCTGCGTGGTCAATGGGATTGGGATTTGAATCCTCTCCAATTAAAACTCGAAGTGCCCATAGAAAGGCGGGACCTACAAACAACCCTACACCTACAGTTTCTACTACTATTGATCTTGGGGCGTTTAGAGGATTAAAATCCCCCTAGCAAGGGATAAAATATGATTTTAGTATCCCTAAATATCAGAGGGGTTGGAGGACCCCTGAAACGAAATTCCTTCCGTTTTGAAAAATACTTCTCCAAGTATTATGTTCTTACAGGAAACTATGGTGTCGACGGATAAGGGAATAAATTTTATGTATAAATTATGGTCCGAGTGGATGATTTGTGATGTGAGTGCTATGGGGACTTTTGGTGGTTTACTTGCGTCTTGGGATCCTAATTTATTTGATTTTGATCCTTTTCTAAGTACTGGTGGTGTTCTATTGTCAGGATACTCTTTATCAGACAAAAGGAAGCTTTCGCTTCTGAATGTCTACGGACCCTGTTAGGACATAAAATATTTCTGGGTATCGGTGGAAGCTTCAGGTATCCTAGCTCAAAAGGATCTAATCATAGCGGGAGACTTGAATTTTACCACTTCATCGACGAAGGTTTGGGGGCATAATGATTTACAAGACTCTTTGGCGGGCTTTTTCAAATCTCTTTTTTTTTAAAACTCTCTTGTTGATGTTGCTCCTTCAGAGATTGTTCCGACATGGAGGAACGGTCGAGTAGGGGTTGATATTATTTCAAAAATACTTGACATGATTTATATTGCTGAGGATATCTTGGCTACAACTTAGAGGTTTAGGAATTGGGTTCATTACCCATTTCTGTCAGACCATGCACCATTTTTTCTTGAGTTTGGACTGGGGTTCCCGAAGTTGGTGTATCCTTTTAAGCTTAACTCTGTTTGGATTGGGGAGGAGAATTTTGAGGTGTTGGTAAAGGATGTTTGGATGGATCCTAGTCTCGATAATATTTCAGGTGCACAGAGGAGATTGGTGGAAAAAATCTCTACTCTAAAAATCTGTGTTAAAAGTTGGGCCAAGGAAAAACGTCTCCGGGATATGAGGGATCTCAAAAAGATCGAAGAGACCCTCGAAGTTAAATATGAGTAGTTGTATCAAGGAACACCACTGAAATATTTGATCAATCTGTTTACAATCTTGAAACAGAGAGAAAGAGGCTACTGCTGGCAGAGGAAGAACAATGGCGCCAGAAAAGTAGAGTTATTTGGATCAAAAGTGGCAACAAGAATACTAAGTTCTTTCACCATTTTGCAAGCTACAAGCGAAAAAAAAAATTCATTTGGGAGATCAATGATGGCTTAGGGGTTTCACATTCGGGACAGGAAGCTATCAAGACAGAAGCAGTAAAGTTTTTTAAAACTTTCTTCAATGATACTGGACAAAATTCTATTTTTAATCAGCTCAACTCAATTAGAATGTTTTCGATCATTGTTTGAGAGGAGGATCTAAGTCTTTTGGAAAAAGTTGTTACAAAGGATGAAATACTAGAGATTCTAAGGGGATTTGCAAAGGAAAAAAGCCCTGGTCTAGATGGATGGACCGTGGAGTTTTTCTTATTATTTTTCGAGTTAGTTGGTCAGGATTTATTAGATATGGTGTAAGAGTCTAGAATCAGAGGAGAGGCAATCAATTTGATTAACTCCCCCTTTCTCGCCTTGATTCCTAAAGGTAATAATCCTACAGAGTTCAATGATTTTCGGTTGATTTCCCTATGCAACTTATGTTACAAGATTATAAAAAAAGTGATTGCTAAGAGAATTAGACCAATACTATCAAGATATTTATCAGAGGAGCAGTTGGGCTTCCTTAAAGGAAGGCAAACACTTGATGCAATCAGGACAACACAAGAATGTTTACATAGTATTAAAAGTAAAAATTACAAGTTATAATTCTGAAACTTGATTTAAAAAAGGCTTATGATTACACAAATTGGGATTATCTAAGGCTAATACTGCTTCAAAGTGGTTTTGGTATTCCAACTACCAATTGGATTATGGCTTGCGTATCTTCTACAAATTATGTTATTCTGATTAATGGAGAGCCCAAAAACTTATTTAAAAGCAACAAGGGTCTAAGACATGGATGCCTGATGTCGCCATTTCTTTTTATAATGGTTATGGAAGGCCTTAGCCCGACACTCAAAAAAGAAAAAGATGAAGGCAATATCACCGGAATTAAGGTATCCAGATTGATTAAAATTCTCCATCTCCTTTTTGTAGATGATATTTTAATTATGACTAGAGCAACCCTTACAGAGTGGGAGGTAATACATGATATTCTACAAAACTTTTGTTGTGCCTCGGGTCTGGTTATCAATGTTCAAAAGTCTTTCATACTTCACTCGGGAGTCCATTTGGAAACACTCAGGTCTATAAAGGATATTCTCCTCTTTCCTTGCAAAGATCTGGCTTCCGATTTCAAATATCTGGGTTTTATGTTAAAACCCGATAGTTATAAAGCAAGTGACTGGCAATGGCTTCTTGACAAATATGAGTCTCAGATATCTCACTTGAGTAATAAGTGGATTTCCCTTGGGGGGCGTTTAGTCTTGATTAAGGCGGTTCTGGAAAGTCAACCAGTTTACTGGTTGGCTCTTGCTCATATTTCGATCTTTGTTCTTCATTCTATCTATAAGTTGTGTTTTGATTTCCTATGGTCTGGAAACAATCTCAAAAGGAAGTATCATTTAAGTAGTTGGATTTCTATCGCTAGACCCAAAAAATATGGAGGTTGGGGGCTTCGTAATATATTCCTTTTCTATAGATCTCTGGCCTCAAACACTTTGTGGAGGGCCTTAATGAAACAAGGAATTTGGCAAAGTGTACTCAAGGATAAGTACTTTCCGCATGTATCAGTTTTGACTTGGATCTGATCGGTGGAACTGGTTCACCCTTTTGGCTCACAGATGTGGAAAAATCTAAGAAACATTTTGCCAATTATACTTTATTGGATGGCTTGGAAATCAGGTTCTGGACACTCGATTATAGTCGGAAAGGATGTGATCTTAGGCATGGGACAGGACACCATTTTATCGCAGGATTTGGTGAGTTGTCTAAGTCAAAGGGAAATCCACCTCTTATATCAAGCGATCCGACAAAGGAATGGGAGTGCAATAGGTACAAGTTGGATCAACAATGTCGAGTTGGGATTGGTAGAACCGCTAGCTGAGGAATGGGATTGCTACATGCAATCCTTGATAGAGTCAGGCAGTTCTTTAGTTGATAAACATGATGAATTGATCTAGATTGGAGGTGACAAGTCTGGTTATATCACTGTCAAGAATGTCTATGAAGCTTTATCAAATTCTCTTTGGAATTATAAGCTCATAGGATGGAGGTAAAAAATTTGGAAGTGGGAGTGTCCACTGAAGATAAAGTTATTTGTATGGATTTTAGCAGAAAACAAAATTTTATCTTGGAAAAATCTACAAAAGCGTGGATGGAAGGGGCCAGGTATTTGTAATTTGTGTAAAAAAAATAGAGAATCCACAAAACATCTCTTTATAAACTGATCCTTCTCCCGGTCAGTTTGGGAGGAACTCAAAAAGGCTATGAACCTTGGTTATGGATGGAATGGTAATACAGTGAAAGAATCCTTCCAAAATTGGACTATTCAGAATTCCAATTTCTCTGCTCTTCCAACATACATCTGTTGGTACATTTGGATTGATAGGAATATGTCTATCTTTGATGATTTGATGCCCCCAGTGCAAAGAATTGTTTTTTTATCAAGGAGTGCTATGGGTATTTCTATGAATACGCACAAATGCAATACTCCTCATAATTTTGTGTTTACCTTTCCTGCAGATAAAACACTAGCCTGGTTTGATGGGGCAGCTCAAGAAAATGGCCTTCTAAGTGGAGTTGGAGGTGTCATAAAGATAGATGATCGTAGAGAATACAGATGGATTCTAAACTGTGGGAATGGAACAAATACCAAAGAAGAACTTATGGGTGTTTGGGCTACTATAACTCTTGCAGTTAGATTGTCAATATCTAATTTACATGTTTTGGGTGACTCCAAGATAGCCATAGATTGGCTCGACATGAAAGGTGTTCACAGGGTGGCAAATCTGGATGCATGGAAGGAAATAATAGAAGAAAGTTGTCTTCTTTTCAGTTCTATCACTTTTGCGCACATATATAGGGAGGCGAACAAACAAGCGGATTGCCAATCAAAAAAGGCCCTCCACTACTGCCGAGGGAGAATAGCATATAACCTTTGGATGGATGGCCATGAGGGCCCAACTCAGTTCATAAATATGTAGTTTTTTCTTTGATGTCTCATTTGTCTATGGGACTTTTTTTTAGTCAAGCTCTAGTTTTTTTTTTTCAGTTTTTCTCTTGGAACGAGGATCTTTTTGAAGGACTTCTAGACTATTTTGCCTTTATGTCGAAGACTATAAACTAGCCAGCTTTTTGGTCCTTAGTCTCTTTAAAAGACTTTTCTCTATGTTTTCATGACTGGACAAAGTGGAATTATGCCACATCAGTACAAAAAAGACTTATGTAAAAAAATTATATTATTTTTAATATAATGTGAAATTTTCTTTTGGAAAAAAAACTTAATATACATTATGGAAAAAAAACAAAGCCAATGATACAACATGAAGTTGTTATATTACAAAGTAGTTACCCCTCTGTTAATATTAGTGGAAAAATGCAGACAACCATAACTCGTATATGGATTCAAAGAAATGAATCTCATGGAATCCCACATCCCTATAAGAGAACAAACTACATGTACGTCGCGTAGGGTCATGCCAATTTTATTTGACATAAACAAAAATAGAATATTGGGGAATATGGTCTTGAATGCGGAGGGGGGAAACTAATGTTACATAAATAAAATATTAGAGAATATGCCCTTCAATACAAGGCCATGGATGAATGTCACCCTACATAAGGAAGACAATAATCATGACTACAATGGTAGCGTAACAATATGCAAACAATGCTTGCATAACACGAGGCAAGGTAATGATGAATCATTAGATTCCAAAGTTAACGGGTTTGAATAATAACGAAGGCATTGAAACATAAATTAAGGAATGCTCACATGTTAACACAAGTAAACATTAATGATGAATTCATCATTATATTTTGCTAATTGGGAGCAAAGCAAGTTTGAATATAGCCGATCATTGTTGCTTTTAGATAGCAATCAACATAAACACTCTTATGCTTGATAATGATATTTGATAATAGTTAAATTACATAGGAAAAACATGAAATGGGACACAATAAATAACCAAACAAAGGGAGATAGAATAACCAAACAAAGGGAGATAGTGTGGTCAAAATTTGCTAATTCAAAACCCATATAAAAATGAAGGGTGTAGTAAAGAAGGACACCAACGAGGGAGTAGCATAAATGAGAGCTCAAAGAGGGAAACCCGCTTGAAGTTGAGTGGATGAAAGAGTTAATGAGCATGTCCACGTTGAGCGAAGGTATCTCCAAGCCATGGCCATTTACAATTTTGTATTGTCAGTGAGTAACAATGCATAGACTCTATATATAGCTCACCCCTTTGTAATTTTATCATGGGCATAATTCCCATTTAAATGTTGAAATCTGTGAGTTATTGCAATCTACGCTTTGGGTATTTTTGTTATGATTTACAACAATCTATGCATACTTTGTTGAAGTGTGTTTCCAACCTGTAGCACCTACCTGTTATCACTGAAAAATAGTTAGCATCATTGCACACAATGGTTGAACAAAGACATCAATTCCAAACAACAATTGATCCACCTACATCACCAAAATCCATCCAAAAGGAAAAAACTATATACTTGGGTCAAAAATCAAAGTGCACAGATTCACAAAAGGAAGCGTGTGCACAATGCACATAATGCACATGCTAACACAGGCCTCAGCATGCACTGTGCGCAAGATGCACGACTTTCTATGAGAAAAGTCACGCACTTCCATGAACGACGCATTTATGAATCTTATCGGCCTCTCAACCACTTCTAGTCCGACCCCCAACACGATTTGACACTCATATCTGAGTGAAATCTAGCTTGGAGTTTGGTCAAGGGCTAGGAAGAGCCCTAAAAGGCCCCTTGTTCACACTATGAACCAATTATATCTCTCCATGAATGGATGCTATAAATATGTGCCATGGATGTGCTAGAAAAATAAGAACTTCAAGGTATTGTTATGCTACAAGAATTCTTCTTTGAGAATCCTCTTTTCTCTTTGAAGCCTTCAAGCACCATTGCAATAGGCCATTCCACTCACCTCTCGAGGGAATAGGAATTGTATTTCTTCACCATTTGTCATTTTCCATTGTATGAAGAGAAGAGCTCTCTATTAGGGAACTCAAGAGCCCTCCCAAGGAGGAAAAGGGGACTCATAAGTCCTTTCCTTTCTCTACGATGTTTAGCCTATTAATATATTGATCCATTGGTAGTTATATATTGATCATTTTTTGCTTTCATGGTTCTAGTTATTCAAGTTTCTCTAGCATTTATTTCTTAGTTGTTTTTAGTTTTATTTCTTTTTTTCACGTGTATTTGGTTTATCTAATCAACTCGCAAACTTTTGTCTTGTTTAGCAGGCTTAAATAAACATGCAAGTGTTTTGTTTTTGCTCACCCAAGTGACAAAATGAACACAACAGATTGGCGACCATACTAGGGAACGATATCAAATTCCTCCCTATTTAAGCCTTGAGAGCACTTATTTTTTATTGTTTTGACATGCAGGTACCAAAACTGGCCTAGCCCAGCCTGCCAAAGTCAAAATTCAGATCCAAGGAAGGAGTATTTCACTTGGAAATTTCCTGCCTGACGTGTGACAGGAACTGCGTGGATTTCAAGGCCCACAGATGTGCATTGTGCGTGAAATAGGCTTCATTACTCTACGCATTGTGTGCCCTCTGCGTGCCTATCAGAAGTGTATCCCACACATAACCCCAGTGTTTTCAAATTGTAAGGGTTTTTATGAATGGTTTGAGGGCCCCTAGCCTTCAAATTTTTATTTTCCTGCACTTTGTAAGGCAACTACACTTCACTTAGAGTCCTTTCTCACAAGAAAGGTTAGCTAACATAAGCACATAGGGGTAAAAATAATCACTATTCTTCTCTTTTGCTTTGTTGTCACATGGATGGCTCATTTGGATTTTAAAATTTTAAGTTGAAGTTATTGCTTTTCATACACAATCACTTAAATTGGGACTAGAAATTAATTTTAACCCTCAAGTATGCTCTTCCCCCGCACCCTAGTGTGATATCAAGAATCAGAAAAGGTGGTTAAAAGGACTTTTCATCTCCCTTAACAAATCATTAGGAGAGGACAAAGCCCCCCTAGGGTTCCTCTTAGTTTTGAAAATCATCTTAAAGATTTGTAAGGGCCCATACATGCCCACATATTTGCAATCTTAGGATAGTTTCTAAAAATATGTCTTAGTTTAGATCATAATATAGGGAAGTTTAAAGATCAAGTAACAGACCCATACATGCCCACATGTCTACAATTCTAGGATAGTTTCAAAATATTTCTTAGTATAGACAACATTCTAGGGATTTGTAAGGATTTGTAAGGACCCATATGTCCACATTGCTAGTTCTTTAGGGATTTAAATATTCCGTAAGGTTGTACCAAAGACACATAGTAAGCTAGGTAAGAAGATTGGAAAGGACCACAGGAAATCCACATGCTACAATCTCACACTTAACTTATTAAAATCTTTGCACACTTTTCACTTTCTTGCACACAAAGCCACTATTCACACACATAATTTCTATTAGAATAATGGAGGTCGAAGTAGGCTTTCTTCAAAAAGAATTCTGAAAGATCCAACTACTTCTTTGGAAATTATCCACACCAATTAATTCAAACGAGGTTGGTCCATGACCCCAATCTCTCATCCCACCACATCTAAATTTTTTCTAAGAACACACTAAAATATCCTCCACCGGAGGTGCCAAAATAATTTTTTTAGTCTAGGTAGGATCTCGGGGATAGGCATCCAAAAAAACCCCCATTATCAGGTTCTCACATTTTCAAACAATAGAAGTTGAGAAATAGGGAACTTTCAAATCATCCAAGTCAAGTGTTCCTATCCCATAAGTCAAGGAGATACCCATGAAGGGTCAAAGGCCAAGGTCCAGTTGTTCTGCGCATCCCTCCTTGAGTCACCCAACTCTTGTGCGGGAATCCAGCCTGTGACCCATTTCTGAGGTCGAAAATCTAAATGTTGCAATTTGACCAAGGTACTTAGTGGCCAAACATAGGATATCCACCCAGGTGGAAATTATGGGCTACGATCGCACCTTGATCAGATTTTTTGTGGCTATTGGGAAATATTGCCAACTCTTTCGGGATATGCACCCTCTACCCCTCATTATAACTAACTATTTCAACCTTCACTAGTTCCTCTTCCGGTGGCTTCACACCCCACTATTGAGTGTTATTGGAAGGTCCAGTGCAAAATTGAGAGGAAGGACGTTAAGTATTTTAGGACACGAGCATTTGTTTTTATTGTTCCCCCATGCGGAAAAAATCCACCTATCCACATGCTTGTTTATTTACAGTTGATTTATGTATGATGTTCATTTTATTACATGCACTTTTGAGTTATATTATTTTGTGAAGGTCAAAAGCTCTAGTTCATTTATTTCTCTCTTGTCACCATTTGCACACATTCACTTTGCTAGTTAGAACCATAGGGGAACTACAGAATCCCCATCGTTCTAGACGCTTGCAGAATCTCCCTCTTATTCTAGGAGGAGTCCCTAGTCTTGCCAACTCACTGGCTCAACCATCTCACACTCCCATGAGTGCTATTGTTTTGGGATCAACTTTACTTGGTTCCACTTTGCTTGGGTCAAATTCCCAAGGCCATCCATCCATTAGTTCTTCTTCACAAGGAGGCGGGGGTCAAACTTCTTCTCAAGGGAGAAGTACAACCCCACCAAATCCCTCTCAAGGGACAGGTCCATTACCTACACACACAATGGATGGAACTAATACTCTGCCAAATCTCCCTATGCCATACTTGGCATCCCTTAACATTCTTGATTTAACCCAACTCACGAATGATCCCATTTTGCATGACCCCACTTGGCCCAATATGCCTACAAAACTACCTTCAGATATTCTAAAGTTTGAAGGAAAACCAGGGGACGATCCCGCCAACCATGTTATGACCTTCCACTTATGGTGCTATTCAAACAACATCATGGATGATTCCATCCGTTTAAGGTTATTTCAAAGAACTCTCATAGGCTCATCATCCAAATGGTATGTGGATGAAAAATCAGGGTCCCATGTGACCTTTGAATCATTGGCTAAGGCCTTTTTGTCCTTTTTTCAACTACCAGTTTGTCATGATACTTCCTTAGAACTTCTCTCCGAGTTTAAACAAACCACTGCTATCCATATAGTCGACCACATCCATGAATGGCGTCGGTGACATAGTTTGTGTAAAGAGGAAACTACCAAAGAACAACGTCTTGATTGGTTTCTTAAATCACTCATCTATGTTATTTCCAAGGATGTAACATCCGCTTTTCCCAAATCAGAAGAGGAGGCCATCAACAAGGCCCAATAGTTTGACCTCATCTATGCACAATCAGGTTACTTGTACACAGTATTGCTCGATGCACCCTGACCCATACCATTTGGCCAGGACAAACCCAGGATATCCCACGGTGCAGATGGGTTGATTGGTTCTATGACCCATCTCAACCCTTACGACCACCCATCACCCACCTATGGTGCCCATAAATATTTGGAACCATATGGAGGGACATCTTATTACCCTCCTCCCACTCACCAACAATCATATACTGTTGCTCCCCCTCCACCATTGGGCGGACCCCCACCGGTACCCATGATGCATTCGGTCTCTCAACCAAGTATGAGTTCACCCTCAACCCCCGCATATAACCTCAACAGTAGTGGAAGTGATTCAATTTCCTACATTCCATATGGATCGTCTCCACAAAATAATCCATATTTTCCATTTCTTGGTCCTCCTCAGCCAGTTGCTCCTTTACCAGGACAACCACATGCCAACGTTAATTTTTTTCAACCCTCTCCCATTCAACAAGTTCATACTTTTAAACAATTGAATACGGAAAATATGACCCATCAGCCAAATAATTCCAAGAAGAAAGGACAAAACTGAAACAATAACAACCAGGACAGGAGGAAATAACCCCCAACAAAATCATCCTGCTAGGGGAAACCAAAATCAAGGCAATGAAAACCCCCAAGGGGGCAACAATAACAATCAACCACGATAAGGGAAGAACAATAACCTCAGAACTAACTTCCCTTGCACTCTATGTGGCGAGTATGGACATTATAATCATCATTGCCCACAGATTTCTGATTTCAAACAGATGAAAGAATTAATGAACATGCAACGTCCTCTAGCGTCGCCTGCCCCTCGACAGGCCCCACAACATTATTTTCAACCACCACCTCCATCTATTTCGAAAAATCCTATTCCACACCAAGGTGCGATGAATACCCAATAGGAGATAATCCTCGCCCCATCAAAAATGGGGCAATATCAAAACTTGGGTCCCAATCAACCTGGAAATCCGGTCGATCACAACATCCTCCTTACTAGTGAAGAAGAGATTCTTCTGCAAACACGTGGTCGTCAATATAGTGTTCCCCATGAATCTACCCCAACCACCTCAAAAGAGGCCCTGGCTATAGCCGGACAACCATTGATGATTCCATGCCCTAACACTGAACCAAACCCTCATATACCCCGTATGTCATTACGATAGAATGTACATAGCCCTCATGCTAGGGCAGCCCATAATTACAGTCTAGTCGACGACTTAGCACAGTCATCTGTATCCATGTCTGTATTGGAGGTCCTCCAAACCTGTCCATCTCAGCAAAAATCTTTTCTTTCTGCCTTGGGGGTAGTTGACCCAACTGACACTTGACTCATCACCTTTGATCTAAATAGCGGAGAACCATGCCTCCCCACCTTGCTAGCTTTTCAGATACCAGTTAAGATATGGAACATCACAGTTCATTGGTGCATCATTGATGAAGGTGCCTCCACATGAATCATGTCCAAAATAGTATGGAAAAAACTCAACTCACTTGAGCTAGTACCATCTACCATTATCCCGAGAGCTTATGATGGTCGACCATCAT
>JASDQU010101259.1:280826-299902 GCA_032191745.1 Picea mariana | reverse complement strand
TGCAAGTAGATTAACTCATAATGTGGAACATGGATATACATGTAAAGGATGTAATGAAAATCTATTAACTCAAAAAGAGAGACTTGATATATGTTGGCAAAATGTGGATTTACATGAGTGGGATACTATATGTGTATATTGGAAACGATTTACACTTTGTGTGTTATTATGCATGGATTTACATGAGATATTAATTCAAAAAGAATGAAAAAATGTATATTGGAATAGTGTGGATTAAAATGAGAAGGATGTACATAAAATGATATAATGCAAGTCCATTGGATGTAGCTTGGGTGGTTGGGAGGAATGGTTGTTACCCTCCCCACCCAGGTTCAATTCCTTGTAAGTGACATGTGATGCCCTTAAATGTGTCTATATGATGTTCTTGTTGTTGAGCCCCCAATATTTCAAAAATGCTCGGCCTCCCCATGTTCTCTCACGGATTTCAGGGGGTTTTTTCGTGAATGAAGCGAGTATCGGTCTTCAATTTCGTGAATCGCATGTAAAAAAAAAAAAAAAAAATGATATAATGCAAGTATGTTCAATAAAAAAGAACGATACCATGTATCGGGTATAAGGGAAGGTTTGATGCATGTCCTCTTAGTTTGTAGGTGTCGCTTAACAACAATCATGATGGCGTCTGTGAGTTGGGGGAGAAGAGTGAGGGAGTTTACCTCAACCTACCACCTCAGTATTTCAATTAAGATTTCATTTATTCTAGTTCCTATGATAATTATGGCTCTATGTGGGCAAGGGTCAGATCGCATCAACTAGTCAATTTTCACCATGATTTCAAAGGGTGCTCATGAAATGGGGTGGCAAGATAGGTTTTTTTTTTTTTACATGGATTTTTTTTTAGGTTTTTTTTTCTTGCTACTTCAACAAGTGGAATGGACATTGTTGGTTTTTTTTCTAGTTTTTATGCTTTTTTTTCCAGATACCTCAGTCAATTGCTATCTAGTTGGGGCTTTCAATGTGAGAATGGTATGCCTACATACTAGTTCACAATGCTTGATGGTGTAGGTAGGTGAACATCCAATGATTGCAAGACTTATAATGAGTAGAGTGAATCCATGGTCTCATGCGTCAAGGAAAACCGACATTCTCTTGCTCAGTTTGAGATAGGGATTCCAAGCCACCTTCGGACATATACTCCTAGTTTCAAAAAGGAAAAATAACAGTTTTCAAGCATGGATGATAGGATGGATAATGGAAAATATTAAATGGGAGATGGAAAGGAATTCAAACCAATTAGATGAGGTATACTCGAGACTTGTAGGAACTCTATCAAGGGAAAATCAATGAGAAAGCCAACTAAGGTAGAAGTGGAGGCTATGGGAGTAGCTATGAGGTACTATATGAGGTTTCCACCTAACATAAAAGTTGAGGTAGAATAAATGGAGAAAAATATAAGGGAGAGAAGTGGCAATACCTATTTTGAGGACATTGACGCTAAACTCATGAATTGGTTATCTGATACATGTTTCTCTAGAAGTATGAACACAAACTATTGAAGACAAATAGATATCTATTGGAAAACCAAATCCATTGTGGCTCGAGTTATTGACGGATAGGGTATTGGCTGGAAGGCCATTTTTGAGAAATTGAAATTTCTGGACAAAAATTATGAGGCCTTAGTCAAATATCTCTGGGACATGGAAGCAATTGGGTAGGAATAGAATCAGGGAAACTAGAACCTAGTCTCAGAGACCCCTACTAACACTAACCACAACTTCATCTATGTGGACTAAGATTTATAAGAAAAAAAATAGGTGCTACTTGGAATGATCTCTGCTATACTTTTTTGAGTTGTTATGACAAACATTAGGAGAATTTTACTCCCTATTATGATGAAAATTAGAAGTATGTCTATTTACTCTAGTTTAGACTCTATTATTATGACAACAATTTTGTTGATCTCTACTCCACTAACTTGTTATGTTTATAACCCAATTATAGTCCTAGAACAACATATAATAGCTTGGATCGTATATAATACTCCATTTTTGGGGTCCTCGAATATCACTGGTATTTTTTTACCCATTGTAGACCTATTTTCATTTATGGTAAGCTATAGTGGGAGATGATTGTATCTTTTATTTTATAGTATTGATAGAATGGTTCTACTAGATTTCAATTTATTTATTTTTACAAAATAATAATATAATGTATGGGTGTATAATGTGGAAATACATGAGAATGATATTACATGGTTGTTGGAAATACTGAGAGGGGGGGTGAATCAGTATTACCTTTTTTAAAACAATTAGTAATTACTTTGTTATTTTAATTATCACAATAGATCATCAATGGACTTGTATTTAAAAAATCAATTATATAATTCAAGAATTACAAAGTTTATAAAGAAAAATATGTGATTGTGAAGGAAACCAATCCTCTTTAGAGCACCAACTCTTGGAGACACAAATCCCCTTCTTAAGGGAACCAACCCTAGGAAGCACCAACTCCCTTGTTTTTAGGGCACCAACCCTAGGAAGCACCAACTCCCTTGTTTTTAGGGCACCAACCCTAGGAAGCACCAACTCCCTTATTTTCACACTTTACTTAGTAAAGTATATGAATCCTTCCTTGCTCCTCCCTTCCACCCTCACTGCATAAGTATATTTAGTTTTCCTTCTTGGACTCTGCTTCTACTTTTGATCTTCTAATATGGAATGCAGAGAGGCTTTCTTCTCACCATTATTTCTTGTTTATATAGTCTTCCAACTGATGTGAATTTGAAACATTGTGTCTCTTTGTTTGAACCATTGCACCTCTTCATTTAAATTAGCAATAATACTTCTATTATTATTATTATTATTAACATTAATAGCTTAAAGACTTCAAATCCCTTGCAAATTGTTCAGCATTTTAATCCTTCATTGATTATTTTCTTGTTCTGGATTTGAATATCCGCAGACAAGCGCTTCCTTCAAACCATTATTTTATTTGTGACAATGGGCTCAAACTGCGTGCTTACCTTCTAAGTATTATCCTTGGCACTAGTGTTGCGCCTTTGTTATCTTGAGCACTCACATGACCAATGACATAACCTTGTCATCTGAGCTTCGTCCCTTCGGAACTTTTTCTCTTTTACCAAACTCTTGTTATCGTCAAAGAGATATATTCCATAGTTTTACCTTCCACGGTGGTTACATCTCATGATGGCTAATCCAATGGCTAGCATTACTCCCGAAGTTCTCATATCAACATTCGGTCTAATCCTTGTGCAATTTGCATTATGATGAGAT
The DNA here is from genome assembly GCA_032191745.1 of Picea mariana. Lineage (NCBI taxonomy): Eukaryota > Viridiplantae > Streptophyta > Pinopsida > Pinales > Pinaceae > Picea > Picea mariana. The sequence continues at coordinate 296,651 of JASDQU010101259.1, read as the reverse complement.
CTTATTCATTGATGTCTTTCTCTTTGATCTTGATCTGACAGTGTGGAGTTAATCTCTTGTTGAATGGACATTTTTTGCTTATCTGGAGGCTAAAACAAAATCAATGATCATGACTTAATCAGGAGTTGAGATGAACGGTTCTCGTGTAGTCCGGGACTTCAATGATTCGTGACTCCGGGACTCCGGGTTACTAGAATTCTAGAGTAGGACAATTCCTCTGGAGGTTTACCTACCGAATAAGTCATAGAATGTTGGTGACTACTTATTGTCGTTTAACACCTCATGCTTACTCTATCCTTCCACTCTACTTGATCAAACGATCAATAAATATTTTGGAGGATCTTAGATCAATGGCCAAACATTAATTCGTGACTTCGGCCTTCGATGCTTTGAGAATTTTTGTTGGTTGGAGACGTTGGACATCCCCAAAGGTTGTAATCCCAGAGTGACGTGGCTTGTTGACGTCACTGTTGACATGAACTGGATGAGTGGCTGCCATGTGTCACCTTGATTTGTGACTTTTGTATACCTAATTTACCAACTAGACCTTGACACTTGTTACTATCTCATTGGGCCACGTGTCATCTTTGTCTTCTTCCACATGTCTTCCTCCTGGATCATGGCTTTGCACTTCATGGCTTCATGATTATTAGATGTTTGGGACTCCTCGTAATCCCAGAGTGGTCAATGTCGGGCTGACTATTCCTTCACTTCCACTAAATGCGATCGGATGGTCAAGAATTCATTTGAAGTCCCTCCTTGATCTAACGACTAGTGGGATTTTGTGACTTTGTGACTTCGAGGTTTTGTGGATTCATTCTTGTCTCAAATATTCACCGAAGTGGTGAAGCTCTGAAATATCGAATCTTTCTATTTATTACTTGATCCAATGACTGAGAATTGACCTGAATTTTCTCCACGATATCTAACGGTCGGCATTTACTTCGCGACTTTGAAGGTTCCAATACTTCATGTTTTATGGGGTCTTCTTATCCTGTCCTTCCAATTGGTTCTATCTGACGATCATGGTAGATATTGAATTGATCTAATGGTTGTGATTACTCCCAAATTTTGAATGGACGATTAGGATTCCAGGATCCTTCACGAAGGGTTCTTCTGGATTTTGTGTTATTTCTACAGTGCTATCTCTTTCGAGATTTGATCTCATCACTTGCACTCTGTTGACATCAATGACAATATCATACCACTATGTCCAATATTCTCCCCCTTTGGCATTGATGACAACCTTTTCTTTGAAATATTTTTATTTCTTATGTTTATCGATTTCCTCCCCCTTTGACATCAATAACAGAAGGGATCTTCTTCACTCCCCCTGTCCATGTGTCCGTTTTCCTCTTATGCGACTTTTGTGGTTTTAATGAGGTATGTGAATTACTCCTAGTTTTTGTTGAAGATTTTCAAAGGTACTCCTCGGCAAAGGTTTTGTGAATATGTCTGCAATTTTTTCTCTGGTGTCCACATACACTACTTTAACCACTCTTTGAGTAACCTGATCTCTTAAGAAATGGTATTTGATTGGGATGTGTTTGGTTTTAGAATGCATTACTAGATTTTTAGAGATACTTATGGCACTAATGTTATCACAATTAATAGTAATGGGATCATCATAACTTATTTGTAAATCTTCTAATGTTTGTTTCATCCAAAGAACTTGTGTGCAACAAGATGCATCAACAATATATTATGCATCCACTATGGATAGTGAGGTGGATGTTTGTTTCTTACTTATCCATGCTACCAAACATTTTCCTAGAAAAAATGCTCCTCCCCTAGTGCTTTTCCTGTCATCTATACTACCAGCCCAATCTGCATCAGTGTATGCATTAATGTAAAGTATTTATCTTTTGGATACCATAATCCAAATTCTAAGGTCCCTTTAAGATATTTGAATATTCTTTTTACTGCTTTTAGATGAGTTTCCCTAGGTGTAGATTGAAATCTTCCCACTATTCCTACAACTTGCATGATGTCAGGTCTAGTTCTTGTTGAGTAGAAAAAACTTCTGATCATTGATCTGTACATAGTTTGATCTACTTTTGGTGAGTCATCATCTAGGCTTAGTTTACATCTAGTGACCATGGGAGTATTTACAGGTTTACTATCTTCCATTTGGAATTTATTCAATATTTCCTTGATATATTTGGTTTGGGAAATAAATATTCATTTTTCTGATTGAGTGAATTGTAAACCTAAGAAGAAAGATGGTTCTCCCAACATAGACATTTCAAACTCTTCTTGCATTTCAGTTGCAAATTTTATGCTCATTCTAGTAAGATTACTCCCAAATATGATATCATCGACATATACTACCACAATAATCATATTTTGATCTTCAATTTTGATATATAAGTTGTTTTCAATAGTCCCTCTCTTATATCATTGTTTTTGTACGTACTGATCTAGCCTTGAAAACCATGCTCTTAGGGCTTGTTTAAGACCATACAGATATTTCTTTATCTTGCACACATATTCTTGATTTTATGTTAGCATGAATCCTTCTAGTTTTTCAACATAGACTTCTTCTTCTAGAGTTCCATTCAGAAATGTTGACTTGACATCCATGTGATAAATCTTGAAATTTCCGAAGCATGCAAATTCCATGAACATTCTGATGACTTATAGTCTTGATACTGGAGCAAAAATATCTTCAAAATCAATACCTTCTACTTGAGCATACCCTTTGCAAACTAATATGTCTTTGTTCTTTATAATCTCCCCATTTTCATTTAGTTTGTTCTCGAAGATCCACTTAGTTCCTACCGCATTCTTGTCCTTAGGTCTTGGAACTAATTCCCAAGTCTGGTTACTCTCTATCTGGCCAAGTTCTTCATTCATTTCCATTGTCAAGTCTTTACTTTTGTTGGCTTCTTTAAATGATTTAGGTTCTATCATAGGCAACATTGTTTGTTCTGAGTCAAATGCGAGTTTCTTTCTTTTTTCCACTAATCTGACTCTCAAGATGGTTCTTTTGAACTCTTTTCGATGGAGCTTTTGGCAAGGGTGTTTCTTCATTGTCTTGTTCGTCCGTATAGGGTTCATTTTCATGTGTTTCTTTATCATCATCTTCTTATTGAGATTCTTTATCATCATCTTCTTGTTGAGATTAGTTATCATCAATTTTTTATATGTCTTGGGATATGCTCTTCTTTATTTTTAGATCATCTATATTTACATTTGCGCTTTCCACTATCTTGAGTAGTCTAAGATTATAACATATGTATGTTTTCTTATTAGGTGAATAACCTACAAATATGCCTTCATCATATCTTGAATCAAGCTTTCCTAAATTATCTTCATCGTTCTTAATGTAACATTTACTTCCAAAAACTCTAAAGTCTTTTACAGATGTTGGCATGCCAAAACATAGATCATAAGGAGTTTTGTCATGGTTGGGCATCAATTGAGCTCAATTAAGTATGTGGATTGTTGCGTAGATTGCATCTCTCCAAAATTTGTTTGGAAGCCTGGCTTCATTTAACATGGTTCTTCATTTAACATGGTTCTTACAGCTTCTTGGACTGTTATGTTTTTCCTTTCCACCACTCCATTCTGTTTAGGAGTCCTGGGAGATGAAAAATGTCTTTTGATACCATGATTTTCACAAAATTTAATGAACTCTTTAGAGGTGAATTCTCCTCCATTGTCTGATCTCAGACATTTAATTTTGAGATCTTTTTCATTCTCTACAAGGATTTTGTATATTTTAAACTTCTCAAAGGCTTCTAATTTTTCTTTTAGAAAGTATACCCAAGTCATTCTTATGTAATCATCAATGATAAACATAAAATAATGTTCTCCATAAATATTTTTAGTTCTGGTAGGTCCACATAGATCTATGTGAATAAGTTCCAATGGTTTTGTTGTTGAATGCTCTTTTGTTTTGAAACTAACTCTTGATTTCTTACCTATTTGACAATGTTTACAAATAGAGTCTGAAGGCTTAATAACTTTTGACAGATATCTTACTACCTCCTTCTTATTGGCTTTGATAAAGTTTTCAAAGCTCAAATTTCCCAATATTCTATGCCATAACCATCTTTTATCTTCTTGAATTAAACAACATTTTTCTTCTTCATCCATATCAAGGATGTACACATTGCTAGATGTTCTTGGTGCAATTGCTACTAGCTTTCCGGTATATTTTCTCCTGATCTCACATTTATGAGAATCAAAGGTAAGTATGTGACCCTGATCACATGTTTGACTTACACTTAGGATATTAGGCTTGATATTTTCTACCAGAAGTACATTTTCTGCTTTGGTCTTGCTAATCTCTAGGTTGACAGTGTCTTTTCCCAGTATCTTGGCTGACACATTATCTCCAAAGGTGACTTTTCCTTTTTCTTTCTTCTTTAAATTGATAATTTTGTTTTGATCTCCAGTCATGTGCTGAGAACATCCATTGTCTATATACCACTAACATCCTTGTTTTTTCGCATATAGAGAAACTTTAAACTATGTTTTCTTTATTTGATTTTTCTTCTATACCTTTTGATTGTTGGGAATATTTATGTTTTTGTCATACTTTGACAATATACAATCACTAACTTCATGACCATAGTTGGTGCATTTGTAACATTCAATATTGTAGTCTTGTAAGGGAGAGAAGGAGTTATAATTTCTTCTTTATGCATTATTCTTATTGTTTTCATATCTTTGAACATTTATTGAATTGTATTTTTTATAAGCTTTACAATGTATTTCTTTATGTCCAAAATTGTTGCAGGAATAACAATATCCAAGGAAGATATATTGATTTTTGTTAGAGGGATTCCTTCTCATGATTATATTCTTCTTGTCATCTTTTTCTTTAGTAGGGAGTGCAAATGTATGTTTATTTGGGACAGTTTTCAATGGTATTATCCTTGTCTTATTTTCTTCTCTTCTTATGGAGTTTTTAAGAGCATCTACATAGCTGATTGGTTGTTTGTCATTCTTTTGTTCTATAGAGGGATCATAACCCAGTCCTGTATTATCAGTTGATGATCTCTGACTGCTAAGAATGTTGTTCAATATTTTTTAGTTGTTTTCAAACTTAGACTGAATGTCTCATTTTTCTAGTTTACCTTTTAGTTGAATTATTTCCTCCTCCAATATCTTACATGTTTGTTGTTTTTCATTGAGTTTTTATTCAAGATTTATTCTTTTCTTTTGGTTTCTTGGAGTTGGGTGTTTAACTCAATAATCAATTGTTCTGAGTCACTAATGATTTTGGAAACCTCTTTTTCTCTTGATTTTACAGTCTCTTCAAACTCTAGAAGTTGTTCCCTTAGTAGCTTGTTTTGTTTTTAGATTTTCCTAGTTCTTCAATTGCACAGATAAATTATTCCTCGAGGTTCACTTCTTATTCATCTTCCGAATGATTATCATCTTGAGTTTTCATTCCAATAAATAGAATCTATGCCTTCTCTTCTTCACTTTCTTCAGATCAGCTATTGTCTTCTTGGGTAAAGAAAGTTTTCTTCTTCTTATAAAACATCCTTTTATCTTTGGTTTTTATCTTCTTCTGATCTTTGAAAGTTCTTTCATCATCACTTTCCTCCTGCTTGGGATAGGGAAATTTATTAGCAAAGTGTCCAATTTTTCCAGAGTTGAAACATATTAGAGGAAAATTTCCTTTGTATTTCTTAGTCCCTCTCTTGAGTTTCTTCATGAAGTTGGAAACTTCTTCATTAGATATATCTGATAACTCTTCATTGGTCTTTTTCTCCTGCTTCTTCTTTGTTTTAGATGCCTTAATGGTTTTTTCTCCTTTTGATGGTTTTTCCTTACCTATCTTCATCTCATATTCTATAAGAATTCCATGTAGCTCATCTACTATGAGTTTGTCAAGTTCTGCTTTATCTTCAATTGTGGAAATCTTGGCATCATACCTCATAGGTAAGGAACTTAAGATATTTTTTACAATATGTTTGTCTGATATTTCTTATCATGTTGCTCTGATTGAATTAACTACCTCATATACTCTATGAAGGTATTCAACAATGTTCTCTTCTTATTTCATCTTCAAATTTTCAAACTGAGCTCTACAGGTTTGTAGTTTGGCTTCCTTGACTTTTCTATCTCCTTCATATATAACCTCCATTTTTTCTCAGATGTCCTTAGCTAACTTACAATGCATTACCTTCACAAATATAGGACTTTTTAATCCTCCTAGAATGGCAATGATTTCTCTTGAGTTTTCATTACAAATTATCTTTCATGCAGTATTTGTGGGTGGAGTAGTTGGTGTAGTGTAACCATTTTCTGCAGATTTCCAAACATCAAAACCAAGGTCCAACATGTATCTTTTCATTCTTATTTTCCAGAGAGCATAATCATCTCCTTTCAACAATGCTTCTTTGTTGGAAGACATTCCCTCGTGCTTATCCATTTCTTTTAGCATCTACCTTCTAGTGACTAGACTGTGCTGAAGGCATTGACTCTGATACTGATTGTTGGAAATATTGAGAGGGGGTGAATCAATATTACCTTTTTTTTTTTAAATTAGTTATTAATTAGTTATTTTAATTATCACAATAGATCATCAATGGACTTGTATTTAAAAAATCAATTATATAATTCAAGAATTACAAAGTTTATAAAGAATAATATATGATTGTGAAGGACACCAATCCTCTTTAGAGCACCAAATCTTGGAGACACAAATCCCCTTCTTCAAGGCACCAACCCTAAGAAGTACCAACTCCCTTTTTTTTAGGGCATCAAACCTAGGAAGCACCAAATCCCTTCATTTAGGGCACCAACCCTAGGAAGCACCAACTCCCTTATTTTAGGGCAACAACCCCAGGAAGCACCAACTCTCTTATTTTCACACTTTACTTAGTAAAGGATATGAATCATTCCTTGCTCCTCACTTCCACCCTCACTGCATACATATCTTCAATTTTCCTTCTTGGACTTTGCTTCTACTTTTGATCTTTTGGTCTGGACTGCAAAGACGATTTCTTCTCACCATTCTTTCTTGTTTATATAGTCTTCCAACTGGTGTGAATTTGAAGCATTGTGTCTCTTTGTTTGAACCATTTCACCTCTTCATTTAAATTAACAATAATAAAGTCTATTATTATTATTATTATTATTATTATTATTATTAGTTTAAAGACTTCAAATCCCTTGCAAATTGTTCATCATTTTAATCCTTCACTGAGTATTTTCTTGTTCTGGATTTGAATATCTGCAAACATGTGCTTCCTTCAAACCATTATTTTCTTTGTGGTCACAGGATCAAACCACAGGCTTACCTTCTAAGTATTGTCCTTAGCACTAGTGTTGCACCTTTGTTACCTTGAGCACTCACATGACCAATGACATAACCTTGTCATTCAGGCTTCGACCCTTCAGAACTTTTTCTCTTTTACCAAACTCATGTTATCGTCGAAGAGATATCTTCTGGAGTGTTACCTTTCAGAGTGGTTACATCTCATGTTGGCTAATACAATGGCTAAAATTACTCCCAAAGTTCTCAAATCTAAGGTCTAGTCTAATCTTTGCACAATTTGCATTGTGATCAGATATTATTCGTTGATCTCTTTCTCTTTGATCTTGATCTGACAATGTGGAGTTAATCTCTTTTTGAATGGACAATTCTTGCTTATCTGGAGGATAAAATAAAATCGATGATCAGGACTTAATCAGGAGTTGATATGAACGGTTCTTTTTCAATCTGAGACTTTGACGATTCATGACTCCGAGTTACTAGAATTCTGGAGTAGGAAAATTCCTTTGGACGTTTACCTACCGAATAAGTCATAGAATGTTGGTGACTGCTTGTTGTCGATTAACACCTCATGCTTACTATATCCTTCCACTATACTTGTTCATACGGTCAAGAAATATTTTGGAGGATCTTAGATCAACGACCAAATGTTAATTCACGACTTCGACCTTTGACTCTTCGGGAATTTTTGTCGGTAGCCGGAGAAGCTGGAAATCCCTGGAGGTTGTAATACCAGACTGACATGACTTGTTGATGTCACCGTTGATGTGGCACTGACTGATTGGTTTCCATTTGTCGCCTTGATTCAGGACTTTCATATACCTAATGTGCCAACAAGACCTTTACACTTGTCACCAGCTCATTGGGCCACGTGTCATCTTTGTCTTCTGCCACATGTCTTCCTTCTAGATCATGGCTTTGCGCTTCGATGCTTCGAAATTTTTAGATGTTTGGGACTCCTGGTAATCCCAGAGTGGTCAACTTCGAGCTAACTATTCCCTCCCTTCTACTAAACTCAATCTGATGGTCGAGAATTCATCTGAAGTCCCTCCTTGATCTAACGATTGGCAGAATTTCGTGACTTCATGGTTTCATGCATTCATCCTTGTCTCAAATATTTGTTGAAGTGGTGAAGCTAAAAAATATTGAATCTTTCTATCTATTGCTTGGTCGAACAGCTGAGAACTAACCCAAATTTTCTCCACTAGATCTGACAATTGGCGTTTACTTCACGACTTGGAAGGTTTCAAGACTTCGTGTCTTATGGGTTCCGCTTATCCTATCCTTCCACTTGGTTCTATCTAACAATCAGGATAGATCTCGAACTGATCTAACAATTGTGATTACTCTTGAATTTTGAATGGAAGATTAGGATTCCAGGATCCTTCACAAAGGGTTCTTCTGGATTCTGAGCGATTTCTATAGTGCTATCTCTTTTGATCTTTGATCTCATCACTTGCACCCTATTGACATCAATGACAATATTATACCACTATTTCCAACAATGGATATATGGGAATAATGAAAAGGTTATGCATTGATTTACATGAAAATGATATAATGCAAGTGTTTGAGAAGGATATGACTCATCAAAAATTCCCTTCACACCCACTCATGTTTACCTTAAAATTTGTCAGAATGGAGGACAAGTATTCAATATAAAAGGATTGAAGCTTCCATCCTTAAAGACATATGTGATAATCCATGCCCTGGTTATAGGAAAACTAATTATTTTAATTTTGACTCACAGGATATAGTTGATCATACTTGCCTTTTTCTGCATATGAGAAATGTTATTTATCGATCAACACCATTGTGCATTCATAAGCTTAGATTCTTTAATATTAAAATTCAGATGATATGTTATTTTATACAATTAATATTTTATTCAACATATATTATTTTTTTGAATGGTTGTCTTTATAGTTAATAAGAATAAAGAAACCCACTAAAGCTCATGAGGTTGAGAGGTCAATTCAAGCCTTTCAAAGGAGAATTCTAGTAGTCAATTTTAGTATTAGTTAGTTAGAAGGATGCCAACGAGTCTACCTAAGGATCCTTGTTTAATGTTATAAAACTTAGTTTTTTTTATAATCATCATATAATTTAGAATATGTGCCACTCGTGGATAACCTACACACATATAATGAACAATCTACACTCATATAACTTCATATTTAATATATTGAGGAGTGTGAACCATGTTATGAATACAAATAAAATATCAAACATATAATTAGGAGAAGGCATGGTACATAGTTTAATGACTTATTGTACAATTATATAGGTTTTAGAATAAGCCTAGATCCAATTTCCAATTCATTAATTATATTGTAATCATAACACGTGCATAAATGCAAAATTAGCAACGAGATTGAGATAAATGTGGAAAGTGTTATGGTTGTGAGAAATACATGAAATTGTAGGCCATGCCAATGAATATGAGAAACTTTTCGGGTCATGTTGGGCCTTGATAGACATTGTAACGGAGATATTGTGCCTACAAAAGTTTAACTCTCAGAACTCATTCACAACATTTATTTGTGGATATGGATATTTAACATGTATTTGTACCTTTATTTCAACATGTTGTTTCAAGCATCAACAACCTCATTTTTCTTGTATATTTACTTATAAATCCTCTCTCCAAGAAAATGGAACCCCTCAATTTCTTCTGTAAAAAAACTTCTCAGCTTGAAATTTCTCCTTAATATTGATTGTTGATTACCTCTCTCTATGAGAAGGGGATTTTTAATTTTCTTAGTTTGGCCGGAATTGCATCGTGGTTCTTGGTACTTAGCAAAATTTTGAAAATAAATTTTGGTCATTGGAAAAGTTATTATAAACTTATTCAGTGTATACCAAAGGAGTTCCCCTTAAGCGCCCCGATACCATCGGATAACTTCTATTAAACCTCTTCGAAACACTTATTTAATCATCGATGAACTTCTTACAAACTCCTTCGATCAAACCAAAGGATTTCATGTCTTCTCCTCTGACCCTCATTGACACACTTCGTGTCAATGACTCTGATATACACCGAAGACTTTCCCACGATGTCTTCTGACACATCTCAGAGGAATTCCCACTAATACCTCTGATGAAACTAGAGACTTTCACAGTATTGTCGTCGGTGAAGATATCGAACCCAGCCGCATTAATTACACTCATTGCTTATAAAAACATGCTCTACCTCAAACACTTATCCATTGTTTCTTTTGAGTACCAAAAAAACCAAAGGATTGTCGAGCACCAATGTACCACACCCAAACCCTAAGTACCATTTTTAGGGATGGGGAATAAAAATTCCACTTTCCTTAATCATATTGAATCCTCTTCTCGAGATCTCCATCACTTCCTTCTCATCAAGATATTTCCATCCTTTGTTACCATGCTCAAATCTGAGCTTTGGATTCGGAGTTATGCCCTTCTAAATTTATGTGAGCATCATTGGTCAAAGGCCACATGGGTCCGTCTCATTCCTACTATCCCAAGGTTGCCTGAAGTCTCGGAGCTTCCTAGTGCTCCTATGTCTATGGTGAAAATCCATCCACTATTAAATCCATTGATGAGACTTCGTCCTCGTTTAATGGACAAAGTTACAGGAATTCAGTGTTCTGCACTTCGGCGGTTAACGCCCCTTTTTCTTTCTATGCACATATCTTCTGGATCCCCAAAGTTCCAAAATCTTGAGGTCCTGCCACGTATCTCTAGCCTTCGGTCGTTTTGGAAGCATACGTTCTCACATCTTGAGTCTCCCAGAGTACCGAAATCCTGAACTTTCGAGGTACCTTTAGCCATCAGGTCAAATAAGCATGCACTAGGGAATGACACATGGCAGAGAATAGAGATGACACGTGGCCCTATATATGGGTGACACGTGTCATGTTCCAATTGGCATATAAGGCCTATCAAACACATGAATCAAGGTGACATGTGGTATGTCAAACATGAATCCTCGTCACCCTGGGTGATGTCAGCGTGCCACATCACTTTGGACTGACAACCTTCCAATTCCCCTTAGATCTCACAATCAAGGTATGTACACGTAGATGCAGAGATCTACAACCTCCGTTAATTTTTAACTTCGGCGTTCAAGGGATTCGTCGTGTAACTTTTTCTTTACTCTCAGAGTGGTCAGCGTCGAGTTGACCATGGTCTATATCTAACGGTCATGGGATATCCCGAAGCATCCTCAGATCTACAGTCTATGTCACTTTGCGAGTTCGACGTTCAGGGGTTACTTCCACCTAAATATCCTTTTCACCCAGAGTGGTCAACGTCGGACTGACCACGGTGTAGATCCAATGGTCAGGGAAGATCCTTATTTATCTCAGATCAACGGCTTGCATTACTTTGCATGTTCAGCATTCGGGGGTTCTACCCACTTAATATTCATTTTCTTCCAGAGTAGGACTCCGCCGAAGTGCTACACGTGAATCCTTCCACTGGTGGATCAGACGGTTGGGACAGGTTCTCAATGGAGTCCCCAAATCAATGACTCACAACTCTAGGTCAGGGATCCCTTGGTCTTAGTATTAGGCCACTCCTAGAGGAACACCTATAAACCTGAAACCCATGGGCAAGGTATGTTGCACATGCCTCAGGTTTTCGACATCTCTTTTCTCTGCCACAAAGCCGCCACACATGGAATCATCGTTGCTCGACACGTAGACCCCCACATGTTCCCGATGTGATACGCGTGTCCCCATGATCAGATGACTGAGAGGGATCCCGAAGGATCCCAAGATCGATGGCCCACACTACTTCGGAACTTTGACATTCATAGGTTTTGGTGTTATAACGCCTTTGTTCTCCTGAAACGGTCAGCATCGGACTAACCACGATGTAGATCCAACTGTCAGGTAGATATCAAATACCCTCATATCTATGACTTGTGTTACATCGTGACTGAGAAGATGATTGGGGTTTATCAAGGGGACAAATCCCACGATTACGGGTAACTGACCACCAGCCATCGGTCATCCTTCCAATTATCAATCCTACAGGTTGCCTTCGACACATTTGGACATGCAGTGTTCATTCGCCCCGGAGTCCCGAACCACTTAGCTCCTTTTTTAGGGTAGCAAAGGGTTCCATGGACCTAGTCATATGTAACTTTGTCAAGCTCCAGAGGTTACACCCTTTAACTCTTATCCAAGATTTGGATTAAGGCCGTGGGCATGAGCCCATGGTCACTTGGACAACTAGTTTGAAGAGACGCCCTCCAATTCACAAAACTTAAGTTCTAAAATAGGGAGGGGTATTTTCAAACCATCCCGGAGGCCAAAATTGTCATCCTACACCCATACAAATGCAACAACTTACAAAAGAGTAGTTAGGCATTATAATCATTAATTTCATGCGAAGCACAATTAATCACAATTACAGACATCCAAATCGTGCATTTCAATCCAAGTGCACATGGCAAACGAAATACTTATCTATTAAATTCGATCGTCGACCAATTGACTATGGGTGTTCGCCTTTCCACCCAACCATAGGCTCAGAAGCATTCATTCTTAGCACTATGTCCACCCCCATGCAAAACCATGATATCACTAGGGAACTTTTGCAGTTTCTTAGAGACTCTCTCTCTCTATTGCATCCTCTGCGAGGTTTATTAGATTCTCCCTCAGCATCAAGCTCGCGATCTTCTGCTCAGGTCATGTTTTCTGCAAATTCTCAGATATTCTTTCTCTTGTTCTCTCCAGTAACCATAACAACTTATCAAGCTTCCAGTTCTTCTTCTCAGGGCCTCACACACTCTTCCTCTTTTCTTCTGCATATCTTGGGTCGTGCATTCCCCTCGGTGTGTCTCCTTCTTCTCTGCCTTTGCATGTATTCTTGCACAACTTTATCCTCCTCGGGAAGGTTATGGACCTGTCATGTTCCTTCTGTCAGAAGGAAACTCGGGTCAGTTTGGGCATGCAGAAAAAACTTCCCTTTGTGGTACTTCAAGCTGGAAGTTTTATGTCTCCCCAGCCAGACCCTCCATGCTTCCATTCATTGGGGTAGTTTATTGTTCAACCACTAGTCCTTTTCTTATTAATTGATTTCTCCTTGAGATCAGGATGAGGCTTATTATTTCAGCAAGGAGAAACTTGGGTCATTTTGACATAATGAACCCTCTCCATTGTTTCTTCACTCTTTTCCTCTAGTGATATCATGGCCAGTACTTCAAGGCTTCACCCCCAAAGTAAGTCGTTGACCATATAAACAAAAATACATTTACATTGTACACATGTCGTAGCATGGTAATCATAATTAATGATTAATTACAATCTGGGGGAAACAAGGATGTTACAATCCCCTCCCCCTTAAAAGGAACATCATCCTCGGTGTTCTTTCTCAGTAACACATGTCATGCCTTTATCATTCAACTGCTTCAGAAATATTGATCCTCTTTCTTGGTCATGTCCTTTCCAGACTCTTGGCCTTCGTCACCTGCCTTTAATAATCTTGGACAACAAGCATATTAATCACAATTTCGTGTGGAAACATTTATTTATGTGCAAAATTCAAGAGGAAAAATTTCAAAATCTAGAACAATACTTATCTGTATAGTTTGTGGATTCTCATCCACATGGTTTTCTTGTTATCTTGGCTCATTATTTTTCCTAGACATACCCATTGTGTGCATGAGCCCAATCAATAGTTTATAAGAATTATCAAAGTCTCATCTTCCTTGCGGTCACTCAGCCTCCAGGCCCAGGCTCATGAATCCCCTTCTCTGTTATACAGTTCCTCGGGTGATCTGTCTTGCCTTGCCAAGGCTTTCCTGCACAAGAATAATTCCAGAGACATCATCGAGCCTTACAGTCGAGGCGTCCCTCAGACTTGCTCTGTCGAGGCGTCCCTCTGGCTTGCGTTTCCACAACACAACATATTCTAGGTGATCATGGCTTACCATAGGGTTCTCCTATCCCAATCATCAGCCTTTTTCATGATTTGCAGCTTTCCAGCCTTCACTTGTCCTCCTGAGACATATATTTTTCATCTCACCTGTATCACAAGTATACAAAAATTATGAGATATTATCCTTAATTTCAAATTCAGAATTTCCTTGCAAATCTGTCACCCACAGATTTTTGAATTCAATATTTATTTTCAAATATGTTCCACACATGAACCAGATTCACAAATATGGGCCATTTCTTCCTATAGCAGTCTCGCTCAACAAGCAATTAGTCTTCCTTATGGGCTTACAACGCTGCCATATCCAAGACCCTTTTTCTTCCCACAATTTTAACATTCCTCGAACAAACTAATTGTTAGTTTTCATACACATTATATTTTCAAACGATGCATACTAACAGTCCAAGTCATTCTCGCCTATTCAAGGGTACAACGCAAAAGGAAATATCACTATTTACGTATGCATCCTTTCAACATACCATTTTTTTCTAAATGCAATTCAAATATCAAATTACTTTAATCTGTGTGCCAATATCCATGGCCACATCCATACCCAACATACCCTTATGTTGGTTTTAAGTTTTCCACATTCATGTCAAGCACCTTGTTAGGGTGTGTTGGAGCTCATCCAACCTCTTCACCATAAGTTCTAATCATTCTTGTTCATTATTGCAGCAGGATTGTACTTCCTACTACAAGATGATCATGATCCCAAATCAGTACATATGAAACTAAAAGTTTCCCTTGAATTCACCCAAGCATTCTTCCTTCAGTAGTAACTAGGGTGACCACACTCATGGCCACCCAAATTTTCTTGAATCATACCCTACTTGAGTATCAATGGCATACATCAGCCACTCAAAATTTATTTGCATATCTTTAAGATAATGAAATCTTTTCAAAAGGGTTTCCTACCAAATTCCTCCATACCTTATACCACATAGGTGTGAATAATTGTTTTATACCTGCTCTGGCTACTAGCACCCTCTCTGATATTACCCCATCAATGGTTCTTTATGCGGACTTTTAAAGTCCATTCAACAATCTTTTAACGACATCTTTCTCATAGTCGTCCTCTGCTTGAGGTTGTCCATCATTGGCAACTGTCTTTCTCAATAGCTCCAATTTATTTGTACACATGACATACACCACAAATATATTAGCCTCCATGTAGATAAAAATTCTTGTATCATAGCCTTCAAATCAATAAAACATTTTTCAGATATGTCTTAGCATATGTTTATGCAGTTCATTGCATTATCTTTAATGTTTTCATGAGTGAAACACAAAAAAATCTCAATTGTTTCTACCATCATACAATCATCATCACTATGATGTCAAAACACTTACTTTTATTAGTAAATCAATCTCTCGTTCTAGAGAAATACAGTAACCAACAAGGAAGGGGTCAAGGAATCCGTCCCTTGTCCAACTCCTTCTACACAGCCCTAGATCTTCAGTCCAACGGAGTTATTTTCCAAGGCCTCATTGCCTTTACTTATCATGGTTTAAACAAGCTCATTCATTTAAATATGCTTATTTATTCATTCTCCCTTTTTCCGATTGTACTTGCTCCCACAACTGCTCTTTTAAGACCTACAACTCTGTAAGCAATTCAAAGTTTTTTTTTGTAAGTGAGAAAAGTATTTCCCCTTTTCCCTTTTTTT
>JASDQU010101259.1:266155-280704 GCA_032191745.1 Picea mariana | reverse complement strand
AAAATGTAATCCAAGATTCTTATATATATATATATATATATATATATATATGCTTGTAGCCCACTGCTCAATTCTCAGCGGTCATTAAGGTTGTGACTCTATTCTCATGACAGAGTCTTCACACAATTCCTCCACAGGGAAATCCTTCAGCATGCAACTTCCTTATTGCATATCCTTCACTATCTGTGATATCCTCAACCTTGAGTTAGCTTTAGTTGTTTACCAAATATTCCATAAGAAATATAAACATGCATTTTGTTATGTCTCCATATTATTTATCCACGCATACTCCTTGCTTTGTTAACTTACATCTATGACGCACTTAAGCACATGCATAATCATAAGCCTATGTGTATCTACCATAGGTATATTTTGTAGCTCACATACATCTTTTCATTAAAATCATTTAACTCATGATTGTTCACAATTGTTCTCAGACGGTCCTCGAAGGCATAATCATGGTTTCTTTTATCATGACAACAAAGCGTCCTTTCTCATTTACTCTTTCATCATATATGTGCATCACTTGCACATTTAATATCATTCATTCATATCTATTTGGCCTTAATATCAGTCTTCAAATCAAGCAAGCTCACAATGCATTAAATTCATGCACTCAATCATATACATACATAGCTAAACATTCATCATGCAAGCTCATTGCTTGCACCTTTCCCATGTCCTTCATGGACATATCAAACTTCCAGATCCTTCTCCCAAGGATCTTACTACCATTCTCATGACAATTTCCATAGAGATACTCAACATTGAGCTTCACTCTCAGTTGAGAACTTGCATTCATTCACATGATACCCACCTGGCAGTTTAACAGACATAGTTATAAATATGTTTCCCTTTCTATACGAGAACAACTAGTAAGAAATCATTGTTTCCTCAACTTCCAAAAAAACATTTCCCAACTCATATATACAGTCTGGGCAATTATAACCATGGCCAAGGTGATAAAACAACCAATCTAGCTTCCAACTGGTCTTGATCAACAGACCTTTCGATCAAGGCGACCCTTTTCTAGATTCTCCTCACTATGATTTAAGTATACCAAACCATATCTATATGGATACCATCCACCACTGGATGTCAATCTGACCCATTAGGCATCTAGAAGTGCCCCAACACTTCCTTTACCACATTTAGGATCAACATTTAATTAACCATTTTACCTTGTTTATAATAAACTTTAATGTCTAATAACATTTGGACTATTTCCTTAAATCCCAAATACAATTTCGAAGTACGTTACTTACTAAGTAATTTAATACAAAACTCCAGAGTATATTTAGATCATAATCATTCTTGGGCAGAGGGTCCATCCCTTTCTTTTTAAATTTTTGTAGAGGTTCTATTTGTTTCTGCCTGCTCTCTTTAAAATAGAAGATGGGCTACAAGTGTAAATCAACCTTAATCATTACACCTAGAATTATTTCTTATGTTCAACAAAAACCAGGGATGGAGGTCACTCTCCTCTTCCCACGGGAATCCTGGTAAATTTGTTTCCTATCCACCAAGCAAGGGAGGTTGTTTTGATTTCTCACTCAATCACTCCATATTTCTGCATCTTTGTTTATCAACTTGATTAGAAAAACACTGCCCAACAATTCATGTACTCGGAAACAAAATTTGTTTCTCAGTTCCCTTTGAAACATGAGAGTTACAAATGCTCTCCCTTTTCAAAGAATGGTCACCAGACTCATTCTTCTTGCATATAAACACCCTTAAGTTAATAGGGATGCACACTCCCCTGGCACAACTATGAGTTGTTGAACTTTCTCTTGCCACTTCACTTCTACCTTCATGAAGGTTGTTCTCAATCTATAGGGTTCTGTTTTACTTGCTTATTGGGTTATTCCAGCAACAATTTTCATTCATTATAGGTCAATTAAATTGACCTTACCATTTCCATAAATCCTATGATCATGAGGGATCATACACTTATACAAGGTTTAATCCTTCAATAGAGCAGTAATTATTACTGCCATGGATCCTTTCAATCCATTCACATCCAAGTTTTTATATTAGTTCATATTAGCATAATCCCACTCCTGTAGGATTGGCTATCATTTCCCAAAAGAAATGATAGGCCTCATCTTCCATAGACTAGCATGATTCAATATCGTTGGGTAAAATCCCAACTGAATTTTAATCTACATCCTTCTCCTCGGTGAGTTTATGCAGATAATTTCAGTATGATAGTGATACTCTCAGCAGGTTCATTTTAGCCTTGGTAAAGTAGTCTTATGATTGTTCTCTGACCCATCCAGGCCTATGTCGGAATCATGCTCTACTAGATAGGGTATGGTAGTATGCCCTCTCCCCTAAAGTTTTCTAAGAAAGAAAATCACTTGACTCTTTCGTGAGCCCAAGAAGGCCAAGTGTTGTTTCCATGCTTTGTTACCAATTTGTAACACACATGACCCCTAAGTACCCTTTTTAGGGATGGGGCATCAAAATTCCGCTTTCCTTAATCATCTTGAATCCTCTTCTCGATATATTCATCACTTTATGCTCGTCAAGAGATTTCCAGCCTCCATTACCATGCTCAAATCTGAGCTCTAGATTGGGAGTTATTCCCTTCTGAAGTTCTGTGAGCATCATTGGTCAAAGGCCACGTGGCGCCCATGTGGGTTTATCTCAGTCGTACTATCCCAAGGTTCCCCAAAGTCCCGGAGCTTCCTAGTGCTCCTACATCTATGGTGTAAATCCATCCACCGTTAAATACATCGACAGGACTTCATCCTCCTTTAATGTACAGGGTTACGAGAATTCGGCGTTTGGAACTTCGGTGCTGAACGCCCCTTTTTCTTTCTATGCACATATCTTCTGGAGCCCCAAATTTTTGAGCTCTCAAGGTAGAACAACTTATCAAGCTTCTAGTTATTCTTCTCAGGGCCTCACATGTTCTTCCTATTTTCTTCTGCATATCCTGGGTCACGCATTCCCCTCAGTGTGCCCCTTCTTCTTTTCCTTCACGTGTATTCTTCCACGCCTTTATCCTCCTCGTGAAGGTTATGGACCTGTCATATTCCTTCTTTCAAAAGGAAACTTGAGTCAGTCTAGGCCTACAGGAAAAACTACCCTCTATGGTACTTCGGGCTGACAATTTTTTGTCTCCCCAGCCAGACCTTCCATGCTTCCATTTGTTGGGGGAATTTATTGTTCAACCACCAGTCCTTTTCTTATTAATTGATTTCTCCTTGGGATCATGATGAGGCTTATTATTTCAGCAAGGACAAACTTGGTTCATTTTGACATAATGAACCCTCTCCACTATTTCCTCACTCTTTTCCTCTAGTGATATGCTGGCCAATACTTCAAGACTTCGCCCCCACAGTCAGTCATTGGCAATCTAAACAAAAATACATTTACATTATACACATATCATAGCATGGTAATCATAATTAATGATTAATTATATACTGGGGGAAACATGGGTGTTACATCCAAAGACAACGAATCCAAGCTTTCCTCGTCCTTGGCCTATTATCAACATGCACGTGACATCCTATCTAGGTATGCCCTAATGTCCTTAGAAATTTTTCACTTACAAGTGTTAGGTTTCAATATTTGTTCCTTTAACTATTATATTCAACCTATTTCTCAACCCTGCAAGCCTCGACCCCCACTTGACCCCCCACACCCTTGACACCATCGACCTTTCGATCGAATTCCACAACAGGCTCCATGCGAAGATTATTTTTCTTCACCCTTCGGCCCCAGGATTTTCCTTTGTCTTGCCATAGTCCACATCCTTATCTAGAGATGTTACTCTACTGATCCAGAATCGGATCCAGGAGGCTTCCTAGGTCCAAAAAAGACTCAAAAATGAACACTCTTGGAATCAGACAAAACCAATTCCATTGCGACCGGCTCATCGCACTGATTTCGGCCATATATTTACTTTCTCAAACAGACGTTGTATGTGAAAGTTATCGCACTCTGACCGTTTTGCCAAACAGGCGAAAAGTAAAAAAAATTCAACAGTCCAAGGGTGACGTGGCACTCTCTGGAGGTGACACATGGCAGTGGTAGAAGTGACATGTGGTAGCAGTGGCAACATGTGACTAGGCAGATGATGCATACTTGGACCAATGGCAAAGTGACACTTGTCAATATTCGGGCAAATGTGGTGGTGCCACGTGGCCCGGGCTTGGACAGCCACGTGGCACCCAGTCATCACACGTATGGCAAGTTCTAAAAAATGTTTTGAGGTCCATGGGTTTTGAACCCACGACCAATCAACAAGCCAACGCTTTGGGAAGAGCCTTCTTACCAACGCACCACATTGGAGCTTGTTTAATATAGCTCGCTATATTTTAATTAAAGTGTTGCATGGTGTAAAGTGGCGTAAAAGGGGGATGGGGCCAAGCCCCAGCTCGAGGTTTCTTGTCAGGGCATACGAATAAGGGCATGACGCATTGTATAACCACTCAACCATATACTATGGGGGCCATAACCAAGGGGTTAAACATGAATTGAGGGGCGCAGTCCTATTGCACATCGCCACATGACCTTATGTTTCGGGCTAAGGGGCTAGCGCACAACCCTTTGGGTTGGCGCTTGGCCACCTAAGAGCCATATGACCTCATTTTAGAGGGCGCGCCCATACCTAGGGGCTATTTTTGAATTTTTGTTACACAGGTGGGTTTTTAACTATATAGATTGGATTTTTATTGATTTCCAGGCCTGTTAATGGAGATTTTAGCCATTATTGGGAGATATTGGGCTCTTTTTGAGCCCAGATTTTGGGAGGAAGTTGGGGAATGATAACCAACTTCAGATATATAAAAAACAAGCATGTTTGATGTCATGGGAGGACAATCATATCAGATTTATGCTTAAGTAAAGCCAAGCGAAATCCATTTTTATGCAGGGAAGTTGTTGAGGAGCAGACACTTGCGGGCCATTTATGGGAGCTACACTCAGTCGTTTTTAGTGCCGTCAGTTGTGTTGGATTTCTAAGGTCGAGAAGAACACAGTGAGACTAGTATGAGATTCATTTGTTGTACTTTTGTTGTACTTTGCAAGCATTTAATAATAAATAAAGAAGCCTCCCCCACTAAGACAAAGGCCCAGAGACGTAGGCAATTTTGTGTCGAACTGCGTTATCATTTCTCTTTTTATGGTTTGTTGTTCTTATTGCTCCAGTTCAGATCTGTATATTTTCTTTTGGCTGCTATGTTTCCTCATTAAATTCATCCTCTTTCATTTAGCTTCCTGAATGGTTAATCATCACATGCAATTAAAAACTCATCCACAGTCATTAAAAGATCTTTTCGGATCATGTACTCTCATGCTCGACCTTCATCTCGACCTAGCCTCATGTCACAGATCTATCACTTGTATCTCTCTCTTTTTCTCCACTCACAATAGATCCCCTATGCACTTTTATTCCACAGGATGGGTTTAGTTAATACCTTGGCCAATCAAAATCATAAATCATAAATAATTCAAAATGACATGCTCTAAGTCTGAATAAGACCAATCATTGTTCGCATAGCTGAAATATCCCAAAGTATGAGACTCAATATTTTACCTCCTGCACCCTCGACACTTAACCCCTAAACTCGACCTAAATCCCAAGTTCAAGACCTAATTAAATTTCGATAAGTCATTTTTTAAACCGTAGAGGTTATCATGAAGTCTTTTGGTTCAACCAAAGATTTTCTCCCAAAGTTATTTGGTCCACTCGGAAGTCTCAACAAGAACTCCTTTGGTTTTCACTGAAGAAGTTAACAAAAGCCTTGTCAGTTCTTCTCACGGGACTTAATTTTAAGTCCATTGGTTCATCAAAACACTTAGTATTATGGTTTTCGACCAGAACACTTGATGAAATCGATGATGGTGGCAACTGGTGGACTTGGCACATTTATCTCCGGTCTATCTGGATCTTTTCAAACGAAGTTCTCTGGTTTCATCGGAGGGCTTGGAAAGAATGCCTTTGGTGTAAACCGGAGGACTTAACACAAATTTCTCTAATTTACACATGCACCCACCATATCACTTCACATATATTTCTTTGGTATGTTCAGGGATATTCACATAAATTCCTCTAGTGTGTTCAGAGACTTTCACACAAGCTTGTTCAGCGTACACCGGAGTTTTTCACACAAACTTTTCTGATATACACCGAAGCAGTTCATATGAACTAATCTAGTCTCGAGTTTTCAAGCCAATATATAGGGTAACCTTTAACCAAAATTGTCTGGATTCTATCACTGGCTTCTCACTAAGGCTTAATTTTCCATGGTGCCTGCCATCACTTTATCATCTTTCAATGACGACCTCCCACCTAGCATTAGTACAAGTAATTCTTCAGGTACTTATCACATGGTTAATAAAGCAGATATGCCTTTCATATTTATCCTTTAATTTTTTACAGCGTCTTATCTGATCATGTTCATATTATTGCCTGGTTTGATTGCACTAATTTCATCTATGTCTGGAAGATTCAAATATGTCTCCAAGGAAGACGGTTACTAGCAAAGCACCTGCCACAGAGGCCTCTGGGAGTGGCTACCAACATGAACATGAACCTGACGTTGCAGGAGCAATGTATGACAACACATCTGGCTTCCTGGAA
The DNA here is from genome assembly GCA_032191745.1 of Picea mariana. Taxonomy (NCBI): domain Eukaryota; kingdom Viridiplantae; phylum Streptophyta; class Pinopsida; order Pinales; family Pinaceae; genus Picea; species Picea mariana. The sequence goes on along the minus strand of JASDQU010101259.1, from coordinate 274,106 downwards.
AAAGGGGGAGATTCACTCAAGTCGGGGCCTGACGCTTATCAAATGTTCAAGAAACAAAACTTCGTTGCCAAACCAGAAGACCAAGATAAACTTAGAATTTTCAAGAATATCAGGAAATCTTGGATTCAGAGAGTAGCAGCCCAAACTGATTTATTCCCCTGTGTTGATGTCATTGCCTGGATCCTTAAAAATGTGGACTTAAGAAACATGTACATCTGCAATGCTTGGGGAGATTGTATAGCCTCATTCCAGCATGTTGATCTAGTAAAGTGTGATCATCTAGAGAAAGGAACCCAGATGTTGGATAACAAACTTCTCGTCAGGTTCAAACATACTGCTAAAGACTTGTGTTGCATCTGGTACAAACCATATAAGTAGTTCAATCTCATACCAATTGGTGGATATCCTACAACCTTACTAAGTAAACTGTATCAATACATGGTGGCCATGCTATGCAGGTTGTACGAAGAGTCAAATGCCTCAAAATTCTCGATATTGTATATGCTCCTGATTCATTATTGTGAAGACGAAGGATCATCTTTAAATTGGGATGCCATTTTTTCAGCAAACTTAGTAGAGGCCATCACATCAGTTTTGGAAGCACATCCCAAAATTTTTTTGAACTTTCACATGTCTTCATATCTCATAGATATCATGTGTGTTGCACACAAATAATAAAAAATGGGTTGGGCATGGCAGCAAACATAACCAACCATACACATGTACTACAAGGTTTTATGGGAGCATAAATATAGGACAAAATATCACAAGATCTGTGAGAGCTTTCTAGACCCATTGTACGAGTTCATTTTTTCTCCCCGTCCTTGTGTATGACCGACAACGCTTTGGATGTAATAAGGAGAATAGAATATTGGTACTTGATTGAGCATGGCACATATATCAGGATATACGGGTTCATGAAAGCACCACATCTACTGCCCCGATTTGTCCCAAAAAAATTAGTGCTCCCAGAGGTAGCTTACCAAACACTGATAAAGTGGGTGATCTGGTTCTCAAATGGGATAAGTTGCATGAAGATAAAGGAAAGGACACAAAGTTTCAACAATTATGGCTCGTTCCTTACGTGATCAAACAAAAAATTGGCAAAGGAACCCACCACTTACAAAATCTTGAAGGGATGTCGACCTCCTCCCTATTAATGGCCAAATCCTGAAACACTACATCAACTNTGTATATAAATAAAGAATTTGCTTTTTTTTTGGATTTTCTTCTCGGCTTTGTTTTATCTTTGCATATTTCTTACTTTTCATATTATGCTTCGCATTTTGTTTTCTTTTTGGTTTTTGTTTTCTCTCTTGAGAATTGTTAATCATAACTTCTCAAATGTTTGATGGCTTGGATAGAGATATATCTTAAAGTGTAACACATTTGGTGTCAAAGGCTTAGAAATATGTAGCTTGGATCCTAGATATAACTTCATTCCTAACTGTGTAGCATTGTCTTGCATGAATTCAAGTCAAGCCTAGTAGCGGAACATATTTTATCAACATACAAGCATTGTATTCTTAAAATATGGAAAAGAAAGGAGACAAGGGTCATGTGTAAGAACATATTTTTTGTGTTTGTCTGAACTAAGGATAAATGGTTTCAGAAAGGCATTTGTAGTACTCCAGGGAATGTTACTCAGGGAATTCGCTCATCTATAATCGATTTGGAAAATCTCACCTTCACAAGTGTCATTCCTCATGCCTTCAAAGGAAGATTGGAATCCTGCCAACCACCTTTCTCTGAATATAAGAGAATCAAATTATAAAAAGGTAAAGGATCGGGGAAAGGTATTTCATATCATGTGGGACATACAACTCTCTTCGTCGGGGCTATGGTCGCTCGCTGGCAGTGGAGTAAGGCTTGTGACACCAGGGTGACTCCGTCGACGATGTAGATGCTCACTGGTGGTAGAGAAACACCAGAGAAATGCATAAGAAACTTGTATTTTTAGTATTCCTGACATCTCAGTTCATTGTTTTACTCCTCCTACCTTCCTGAAACTGATTCCATTTTGAAAAATTTATTTCCTAGTAAGCAATGTTTTATGGGAATGGTTCTAACTTCTTCTTTGTATCACACAAACTTTGTCTCATCAAAACCTACATTTTGAAAATCTATGGGACCTTTTCTTTCTCTCTTTGGCCATGCATTGTCGTTCTTATGTTCTCAAATGTTTATGTTTAGACACCACTCTGCAAAGATTCATGGCTTCGCCCAGTGTGCCTCCATTTGTTGTGTCAGGGATCAACAACCTCATTTTACTTATATATTTATTTATAAATCCTCTCTCCAAGAAAATGGATCCCCTTTGCTTTCTTCCGTAAAAAAAAATATCGGCTTGAAATTTCTCCTTAATATTGATCGTTGACTACCTCTCTCTATGAGCAGGCCTTTTTTTATTTTCTTAGTTTGTGATGCAAGAGCGTCTGCCAATAATTTTTGAGATTGACCTAATGGGTCACAAACATTTACCAAGGGAGTTGGCTCTCTAAATATTTCATTTAAATTGTAATAGCTAGATATTTCTAGAAGATATCTTAGTAGATATCTTCTATTGAATAGTTTAGATTGTTATTGGTTTGTTGTTGATATTTAGGAACAAAATTCTAGATTTGTAATTGGTTTGGATGACTCGAGATTTTGTTAGTTATGTGAGCTACCCAAGATCTCTATGAGATATATTCAATGTCTTTGTAATTGATAGAGGTTAGCAAGTGTGCAGAGTGGTGAGATTGTGTGTGTTGCATAGATCTGAGAGACCAAGAAGGAACAAAGTGTCGCTATTAAATTGTATTCCTTTGACCATTAAATAAATATGTGTTCATGGATATTGTTGGCACGGGGGCAGACCCAAGGTTCAACGCTTCAACAGCACACCAACAAACCCTAACTACCAGCCCTTTCAGCAACACCTACGAAGCAGATGAAGTCTCACCCGAGGTAGAGGAAGGGGTGGTTGCAAGACTCAAATGTCTACAACCTAGCTAGGACACAGATTTGTGATCAAACCACTCTAACAAAGCACTTAGTAGTTAACATTCATCGGTATTTAACCCTTATTCACATCGCAGATTGAAATCCTATTTATAGAGCAGCGCGGTATTCAACAAGATCTAATACATCCAACACTTAGCACATANGATATCATATCATATGCATCTAACATATATCATTGCACTAAGTATACATAACAACTATAATGCACAAAGAAACCACAACACAGGATATGCATGGTTCACCCCGGTGTGGGGCTACGTCCACCAACTCTTCTCTTCTTTATTATCTTTTGTCAAGCTTCTTACAGGCACAGAGCATCAAAAACTTACTCCGCAGAGGACAGGATACCTGCGTGCACCTCGCCATATCCTCCTTCCCCAAGTTAGATCATAGTACCAAGCCTCCTTACACAGTCTTTGCACAAAGCACTACAGATGGCCCGCACTTAGCTTTATAGCCTCAACTTACACTAAGCATAGAGCCTCTTACAATTACTTGCACTTAGCACAGTAATTAGCACCTAGCATCACACACCCTTTACTTACATCACCTAGCTTTCTATTTATACATTACAAAAGGGCCTAAACATGGGTAAACCCATGGGTCAACATCCCCATACCCATTACATAAACCCTGATCCCAAAGATGCCCTAAAAAGGGGTCGAGATCCCACGATCTCCGCTTTGAATTGTGCTCAGCCTTCGACCAGCCTATCGAAGTCCCAAAATAGGTCAAACATGACCAAGGATCTCCAAAATTCGGTCAAGGGCCAATAGCCCCCCAACACTCACCTGTGACTTGTCCCGAGTCACTCTGCTCTAGGTAACTCTGCCTCAAACGCCTTGAGCTTGGCTCGATCTGCTTCAACCTGCTGCTTCGCCAAGGCCTCCTACTCGATGAACTCTTGAATAACTACCTCGTTCACAGGTCCCTCTAAGTGTTTCTCTGCCGAAGTGACTACTTGTTCCAGCTCTGCTCCTCGGCCTTCAATCTCCTAAAAAATTAGGCAAGTTGCATCCTGGACTAGCTGGAGCTTTTGAGTCACTTCCATGACTTTGCTTTGTATGGAATGGACCTATTGTTGAGTCATGCATTGTTCTTGGGATCTTTTCATTCACTTGACCGTTGATAAGGGCTTCAACTGCGCTTGTATTATTGTTTCTTGCTGCTTTGCTTCCTAGAGCTACGACTCCAGTGTCTTTAGTTCAAGGTCCTCAGTAAGGCACTCATAATTCTATGCACTGTGACTGTTAAGTTGTTTACATTCCAAGGCTACTGCCTTGATTCTCTGGACTGCGCTTCGGGCGGTTTCTTCTCGCTGGTCTCGTACTCCCTGCAGAGTTCTTGGTACTGCTTGTAACTCCAATTTTGTTATTCTTTGTTGAAGTTGTTGGATGGATGCAGCAAGCTTCACTACTTGACTCTCCACTGGATCTTCTTCTATATGTTCTAAGCCTATCACAGAGCAAAGTGCTTTGTTGACTACTTCTTTAACTCCCACCTGCTCTGTGAGCAGTGGTTCTTTCTCTTTCTGGATATGCGCTTTATACTCTTCAAACTTGATTTGGAGGTCGTCCTTCTCTTGTTGTGCAACTTGGCGTTGTTCTATGACTTCCTCTTGGGCTTGCTTGAGGGCCATTGTGACCTATTCTTTTTCTTCATGCATGCGACAAAGGTGAGCTTCGATTGCATCAGTTATTCTATGGAGTTGAGAAGGCTCATCTCCTGACTCTATTTCTTCTTATGGCTAGGGCGCAGTGGAAACTGCGCGGCTGGAGTGAAGGGATTGATATACTCCGCTCAGTTCTGCTTCAATTATTTCATACATGACTTCTTGTTTGGCTTCATTTTTCTACAAAATATCTTCTGAGGCGTCTGATATAGTTGTGATGATGAAGTTAAAATCATTGACCGTGAGTACAGTCTGCAACTTCGACTTACTAGCTTTGGACTTCTTTTGCGATCTAGGTTTCGTGGGGGAAACCTTTCTTTTCTTGGATGTCTCTATGTCATTGGGGGGATTCTACGGCAGTGTTACTTCACCTTGCTTATGTTTGTCTTCTTCCCCATTGTGCTCCTTTTGTCTACTTCGTCACCACCTCCTCTTCTAGGTGAATCTGATGTAGTTTCTTCCTATGTGTTGCATATTTCATGTACATATTCCTTCTTTTTCTTCCTACTACTGTTGGGTGCATCATACTCTTCACGAGTAACCACCAGATTTCCAATGAGGTCAAGGTCAGACATTTCTGCCTGGTCGACTAGTATAAGGAACTCTGCGGGCCAGTCCTTAGTGATTTCTTCTAGGTCCTCCTCTATGAGCTTGTAGTAGGACTGAAGCTCTTATTTAATTTTGTCTGCACACGCAATGATATATATAAAATGCCTATATGCGCGGAACTTCATAAGGGGCCTGAAACTGTCTAAGGTGTTCGGCGTCATACGAGGGAAAGACTCAATATCCTTCTTTAGCTGCATGTAGTAGGTATTGAATATTGTGTTCGACTGCCATTGTTTCCCCATATCACTCAAATACCAGAGCGTGGTGAAATTCATAGCTAGTGGTTTGAATGACTAAATGTCAGGGAAGGTCGCACCTTCCGACATCTCCCAAGTAGTTAATGTGATGAGGATCAACAGCTAGCTAAAATGGAACTCATAGCCCTAATCCTAAGCTTCGTGATAGTCCAGTTCTAACTGATTGACTAGGTAACTGGCCCAGTTAATATGTAGTCCTTCCACGCATTTTCCTGCGAGGTCAACGACAAACCCTGTGACCTGCGTGGGTCTTTTCTTTCAGACTAGCTTACCAGCAATAAACTGACAAGCAAGGTGCACTACGCCATTATGAATGGAGGTTACCTTGTAGCCTTGTGTCCCCTTCTCTACATCATTGTAGGTGTCTTTGATATTCTACATCAGGGCACGATCTGCAGCCTTTCCTGGATAAAAGTCTTGCAGGTCTAGTCCCTTCATGCTTAATCCAATGTTCATATGGATCAGCTTCGGATCGACGGTGATTTGTTTGTCTAGCCATAGATACCCTCCATGGAAGCACTACAGCAAGAGTTTAACACACGCGTTAACCTTCTGATGCCTTCCAAAATGTGGTATCTTCATCACGTTCAAGACAGTGGACCTTGTGATGTCCATAGTCCACGACTGGGGGATGATCTTCAACTTCTTCCCCTTGGTCTTGGTCAAATATTTTTGAGGTGCGAGCATGCCATAGCTCTTGCGGTCTCCTAGGTTATAGTCATTGATCTTCAAGGTTGGAATCCTCTCCAATTGCGGTCTGACTGCTTGTATTCCCTTTAGAAGGTATGCAGTGATGACTATGTAGTCTAAGTCCCTAGGGACACTGTCATGACTCACCACACTGGCCAAGGGTGGGATGTAGTCGGGTAGGATGGATGGGATTATCTTTGCATTCACCAAGTCATCACGATGCTTGGTTATTTTCTCGGTCGCATCTTGGGATGGTCCAGATCCCCGAGCAGTCGACAGGGAGGCTTTCACTCCTCTCGTTGATCAGGCTTGGATGCCTCTAGACATCACCTTCTTGGCCATGAGGTCTATTAGAATCTCTTCGATATATTTTTCTGTTGCACTAATTGCATCCGACATGCACATTCGAGATCTGATATCTCAGGTCGGTGAACAATACTCAATGTAACAGAATGGATGGCAAGGTCTCAATGATCACTGCGCGAAATCAACTAGTTCTCCCTGGGCTCGGATAATCACCATTGGAAAAAGTGTTCTCCATGCAATTCTCGACAGGATAAATAGATATTATCATAATGGACTCTTCCAATGGGCATGAATGCTTCAATCAATGCAGTTCCATCCGTTATGGCGCGGTCCCAACGGTCCAAGGGTGAACGTTCCGACAATAATTGTGTTTCTAGTCATTCTGGAGCATCATTCTAATGGTCGAGACGCCTCCAACAATCATATTGCTTCATCGTGGTGAAGTGCCAATCTGTGTTGTACTGATATTCTAGCAGAGTTAAGGTTCTGGAAATCTTCCTTCTGCAAAGTCTTCCCTGGAACTTCTTGCAATTTTTCTAACTTTCCTCTCTTCTTACTGAGCTTTCTGGCCTTCTTTCCTGTGATCTGAATCACTGGTTTCCTCTTTCCATTATTGTTCTTATCTCCTCTTGGAATGATAACTTCGCATTGTTGGAAAATATTGAACAAGCAACGAATGTGTGTTGATGGTTGTTGTCATTGATGGCAACAGCGGAGATGGCAGGATATGAAGGATAAAACCCCTTGGGGATTCGGACGTAAGAAATCAGGAAGGAAGACAAAGATCCAGTGACCGTTGGATAAGAAATGTTCCGAACCGTTGATCACAGCCCGTATCGAAGAATCGGGAATCGGGGTTTCGCGACTCCCGTGAACAAGTGCATCAGAAATCCCGAAATCGCGAAATGCGATTTCCCGATACGAAAGATAGTGTGGGGGCCACCAAGAAAGATCTGAGCCGTCAGATTGGATGAAGACACCCGACAGCCATCATATCTGCAGAAGCTGCGAGGGGGATAAGCCATCGGAGAATCGGGGATCGAGACTTTGAAATGTCCAGTTCAATTGACATCGAAAACCCCAAAATCGCGATATGCGATTTCGCGATGTAATCGCAGCCGTTGAGCCCAGATTGCATCTGAATCGTTGATTCAACTCACGAAAGCAGACCACGTCAGCAAAGTGACACGTGGCACAACCAGGGAATGACAGGTGTCGGTCAGATTCAACACTTCAGGCACATGAAAGTCACGAATCAGAGTGACACGTGGCAGGATCTAACACGTGTCAAACCACGTGTGACGACAATAGAGGAATCAATGATCAGGACCGTCCATCTGAGGGACAGGTGTCGAAGATCAAGGCACCATCGGCATATCGGACATCGGGAAATTAGAGTTCCTGAGGTTGA
>JASDQU010101259.1:202669-246100 GCA_032191745.1 Picea mariana | reverse complement strand
CAGTCTTATACTACCAAAGTTGAGCAATTTTAAGTAACACAACTAAAAATGACTAACTTAAACGACCAATTTAGTCCAGGGACAAAAAATATGACTAGATAACAACTACATGAATATGAATTAGTAGTATTTATGTCGATGACTTGACATAACCACATAACTTGCATTCCCTCATGCTTAGGAATATTATGGTCTTCAACATCCTCAAAAATTATTTTTTTGTTTCTTTGTTTACACCTTATATATTGATGTTTCTCAAATGTTTATATATTAATTTCAATCCAAATTTGACTAACATTGCTTACTATTATTGAATCAAGTGGTTGAGTGCATTGTACAATAATTTGTATTCAATCAACCTCATATAATCTACAATATTTTATAGTTCATGAACATCAACAAATTAATGTTATATGTCATCGATACCCAACCCAACATCATGACGACAACAATTGACATGGAATATTAAGAGTCTCTCTCTATATATATTAGTAATAGGTTATGTAATCTATAAGTTATATATATTATATGTTATAGTTATAATTAATATTAAAAGATAATGCAATTATATTAATATTAAAAGATAATTGCAATTATAATGCAATTTTGGTGTTAAATTGAGGGATTTGGAGACTTTGAATATATTGTGTTTCTTTGGCGGTCTTATCAGATCCCAAGCCAGAAGCCAAATCGACACCCTATGAAAGCAATGGCATAGGAAATCACCTCCCTCTGAAAGCAACGACACAATCAATAGGAGGATGCATCGTGACTATAATATTAGGGAAGAAGTTGGGGTTCTCGGTACCAGTGTGAGCCCAGGTTTATTTGTGAAGTATGTACCCTTTTGTTCAGGCAAGCATTCATATATGATCCGTACAATAAATTACATAATTGGAATAATTTTATCAACTTCTGTAAGTGGACAAGCGCTGAGTGTATTTTATGGAACTAGAGAGTGGTTGGTGTCAACATTTCATGTATGAATACACAAACTTCTTTCTCTTTGTTTCTTGCCAATATTTCTTTCCTTGAGGTGCTTGATATTTCAATCAATCATTTTCATGGTCAAATTATACCAGAGTTGGGAGGTGTTGTTGGGTTAAGAGAGCTCTGGCTTGATAGAAATGAATTGCAAGGTTCTATTCCAACTACTATAGGTGGGTGCTCCAATTTAACAGTCATGTCCTTGGGTGGAAGCATTACTTTATCAAAAAATATAAAATGCGTGTCCTTAAGGAAGAGGATCACGAGTAACCCACATCCAAGTCTTCTTCTAATTCTAAGGGTATGGGATTTCAAAGTGGCCGGTTGCATTGAGTTGGATCTGCTTTTTTTCATATTTAAAATTTAATTTCAAACCTACCCAAGGTTTCTTTTTAAAATGGGTGCCACCCAATTCAATAACAACATCAAAATCAAACTAAGGTCAACCATACAATGACAAATCGAGTTAGCCATACCATTCTAACTAAAATCCAATTACAACACACCAAAGCCAACTCAACATAATATAGGCATTGGACACACAGACACACAAAACAGATTGGCCATTCTTTTACTTCAAATGATACTCTGTGATTTTGTTCTGCAATTTGGTTCACTGGCAAAGGTCTTTGTTTCCCTCTGTAACCTTTACCTTCAAAACTTTGGCTGCCATTGATTTCCTTGCAATTTAGGGGACGTATCCTTCTACAAGCTGATTATTGTACTCGTTGGAAGCATTACTAATTGTAGGTGTTTTCTATAGCCTAGGGAGAAGTGACATGTCTATATATGATGTGGCACATGCAAGCTTTTTGAAAATTTCATATAACAAAAAAAATAACAATACTTCTTAGTGGGCTTAGTAAACAAATTAAACAAACAAAAAGTCGAATATAAATATAAAGCTACATCAAAGGAAATCATGTCGACCAAGGTTAGAGTTAATCAATAAAGGAAAATATTTTTATGGCTTCTGAGAATCTCTAAAGAGATTCCACAAACCAAAATGATAAAGAATAAAGAATATAGTATTAATATTTTCTAGTTACATTTTATTACTGTAATTAACAGTGATTTACATCAAAATGATACAATATAAGTGTATTGGGATATAATGCAACAATGTTAACTCAAACCATGTTACTCTATTGTTAACTCAAACCATGTTACTCTATGTGATTTACATCAAAATGATACAATATAAGTGTATTGGGATATAATGCAACAATGTTAACTCAAACCATGTTACTCTATGTTATTAATGTGTGGATTTACATGAGAGGATATAAGGTATATTAGCATGATTAAATGTGCAATTACATTATGTGTTATCAATGTAATGCGTGGAGATTTACATGAGTATGTTACTCTATGTTATTAATGTGTGGATTTACATGAGATGATATAAGGTATATTAGCATGACTAAATGTGCAATTACATTATGCGTTATCAATGTAATGCTTGGAGATTTACATGAGTAAGATATAATGCAAGTATAGTAACTCAAAGCATGTTCCTTGTTATCCAAGAAGGGTATAATGTAAGAAGGATATAATGTAAGTATAATAACGCAAACTAGGATTCACATGAGAAGGATATAAAGAATGTGTGTTATTAACAGGCAGGATATATTTACATGAAAAGGAAAAATGCATGGATTTACATAATAAAGATAATTTATGGGTATAATGAGAAGGATTTACATGCTATGGGTTATCATGTGTGGATTTACATGAGAATGTGCATGTTATTAATGTGTTGATTTACGTGAGAATGATATAACGCAAGTATATTAATTAAAAAAGAAGGATATAGTCTATATTGACATTATTATGCATGGATTTACATGATAATGTGGGTATACATGAAGAGGATATAATGCAAGTATATTAACCCAAAAAGAAGGATTTAATATATATTGGCATAATGTCGAACATGGATATACTTGAAAAGGATAGAATGCAAGTATATTAATAAAAAAAATGATTGAACATGGATATACTTGAAAAGGATAGAATGCAAGTATATTAATAAAAAAAATGATTTAATGTATCTTGACATAATGTGCAACCATATATATACATGAAAAGGATATAATGCAAGTAGATTAACTCATAATGTGGAACATGGATATACATGTAAAGGATGTAATGAAAATCTATTAACTCAAAAAGAGAGACTTGATATATGTTGGCAAAATGTGGATTTACATGAGTGGGATACTATATGTGTATATTGGAAACGATTTACACTTTGTGTGTTATTATGCATGAATTTACATGAGATATTAATTCAAAAAGAATGAAAAAATGTATATTGGAATAGTGTGGATTAAAATGAGAAGGATGTACATAAAATGATATAATGTAAGTCCATTGGATGTAGCTTGTGTGGTTGGGAGGAATGGTTGTTACCCTCCCCACCCAGGTTCAATTCCTTGTAAGTGACATGTGATGCCCTTAAATGTGTCTATATGATGTTCTTGTTGTTGAGCCCCCAATATTTCGAAAATGCTCGGCCTCCCCATGTTCTTTCATGGATTTCAGGGGGTTTTTTCGTGGATGAAGCGAGTATCGGTCTTCAGTTTCGTGAACCACATGTAAAAAAAAAATTAAAAAATGATATAATGCAAGTATTTTCAATAAAAAGGAACGATACCATGTATCGGGTATAAGGGAAGGTTTGATGCATGTCCTCTTAGTTTGTAGGTGCCGCTTAACAACAATCATGATGGCGTGTGTGAGTTGGGGGAGAAGAGTGAGGGAGTTTACCTCAACCTACCACCTCAGTATTTCGATTAAGATTTCATTTATTCTAGTTCCTATGATAATTATGGCTCTATGTGGGAAAGGGTCAGATCGCATCAACTAGTCAGTTTTCACCATGATTTCAAAGGGTGCTCATGAAATGGGGTGGCAAGATAGGTTTTTATTTTTTTTTACATGGATTTTTTTTAGGTTTTTTTTTCTTGCTGCTTCAACAAGTGGAATGGACATTGTTGGTTTTTTTTCTAGTTTTTATGCTTGTTTTTCCAGATACCTCAGTCAATTGCTATCTAGTTGGGGCTTTCAATGTGAGAATGGTATGGCTATGGACTAGTTCACAATGCTTGATGGTGTAGGTAGGTGAAAATCCAATGATTGCAAGACTTATAATGAGTAGAGGGAATCCATGGTCTCGTGCATCAAGGAAAACCGACATTCTCTTGCTCAGTTTGAGATAGGGATTCCAAGCCACCTTCGGACATATACTCCTAGTTTCAAAAAGGAAAAATAGTAGTTTTCAAGCATGGATGATAGGATGGATAATGGAAAATAATAAATGGGAGATGGAAAGGAATTCAAACCAATCAGATGAGGTATACTCGAGACTTGTAGGAACTCTATCAAGGGAAAATCAATGAGTAAGCCAACTAAGGTAGAAGTGGAGGCTATGGGAGTAGCTATGAGGTACTATATGAGGTTTCCACCTAACACAAAAGTTGAGTTAGAATAAATGGAGAAAAACATAAGGGAGAGAAGTGGCAATACCTATTTTGAGGACATTGACGCTAAACTCATGAATTGGTTATCTGATACATGTTTCTCTAGAAGTATGAACACAAACTATTGAAGACAAATAGATATCTATTGGAAAACCAAATCCATTGTGGCTCGGGTTATTGAGGGATAGGGTATTGGCTGGAAGGCCATTTTTGAGAAATTGGAATTTTTGGACAAAAATTATGAGGCCTTAGTCAAATCTCTCTAGGACATGAAAGCAATCGGGTAGGAGTAGAATCAAGGAAACTAGAACCTAGTCTCAGAGACCCCTACTAACACTAACCACAACTTCATCTATGTGGACTAAGATTTACAAGAAAAATAATAGGTGCTACCTGGAATGATCTCTGCTATAATTTTTTGAGTTTTTATGACAAACATTAGGAAAATTTTACTCCCTATTATGATGAAAATTAGAAGTATGTCTATTTACTCTAGTTTAGACTCTATTATTATGACAACAATTTTGTTAATATCTACTCCACTAACTTGTTATGTTTATAAGCCAATTATAGTCCTAGAAAAACATATAATAGCTTGGATCATATATAATAAACCATTTTTGGGGTCCTCGAATATCACTGGTATTTTTTTTACCCATTGTAGACCTATTTTCATTTGTGGTAGGCTATAGTGGGAGATGATTGTATCTTTTATTGTATAGTATTGATAGAATGGTTTTACTAGATTTCAATTTTATTTTATTTTACAAAATAACGATATAATGTATGGGTGTATAATGTGGAAATACATGAGAATGATATTACATGGTTGTTGGAAATACTGAGAGGGGGGGTGAATTAGTATTATATTTATAAAAACAATTAGTAATTACTTTGTTATTTTAATTATCACAACAGATCATCAATGGACTTGTATTTAAAAAATCAATTATATAATTCAAGAATTACAAAGTTTATAAAGAAAAATATGTGATTGTGAAGGAAACCAATCCTCTTTAGAGCACCAATTCTTGGAGACACAAATCCCCTTCTTCAGGGAACCAACCCTAGGAAGCACCAACTCCCTTGTTTTTAGGGCACCAACCCTAGGAAGCACCAACTCCCTTATTTTAGGGCAACAACCCTAGGAAGCACCAACTCCCTTATTTTCACACTTTACTTAGTAAAGGATATGAATCCTTCCTTGCTCCTCCCTTCCACCCTCACTACATAAGTATCTTTAGTTTTCCTTCTTGGACTCTGCTTCTTCTTTTGATCTTCTAATCTGGAATGCAAAGAGGCTTTCTTCTCACCATTCTTTCTTGTGTATATAGTCTTCCAACTGATGTGAATTTGAAGCATTGTGTCTCTTTGTTTGAATCACTACACCTCTTCATTTAAATTAACAATAATAACTTCTATTATTATTATTATCAATAGTTTAAAGACTTCAAATCCCTTGCAAATTGTTCAGCATTTTAATCCTTCACTGATTATTTTCTTGTTCTGGATTTGAATATCCGCAGACAAGCGCTTCCTTCAAACCATTATTTTATTTGTGACAGCGGGCTCAAACTGCATGCTTACCTTCTAAGTACTATCCTTAGCGCTAGTGTTGCGCCTTTGTTACCTTGAGCACTCACATGACCAATGACATAACCTTGTCATCCGAGCTTCGTCCCTTCGAAACTTTTTCTCTTTTACCAAACTCTTGTTATCGCCGAAGAGATATCTTCCAGAGTTTTACCTTCCACAATGGTTACATCTCATGATGGCTAATACACTGGCTAGCATTACTCCTGAAGTTCTCATATCAACATTCTGGTCTAATTCTTGTGCAATTTGCATTGTGATGAGATCTTATTCGTTGATGTCTTTATATTTGATCTTGATCTAACGGTGTGGAGTTAATATCTTGTTGAATGGACAATTTTTTCTTATCTGGAGGCTAAAACAAAATAAACTATCATGACTTAATCAAGAGTTGAGATGAACGGTTCTCGTGCAGTCCAAGACTTCGATGATTCGTGACTCTGAGACTCCAGGTTACTAGGATTCTAGAGTAGGACAATTCCTCTGGAGGCTTACCTACCGAATAAGTCATAGAATGTCGGTGACTGCTTGTTTTCGTTTAACACCTCATGCTTACTCTATCCTTCCACTGTACTTGATCGAACGATCAAGAAATATTATGGAGGATCTTAGATCAATGGCCAAACATTAATTTGTGACTTCAGCCTTCGGTGCTTCGAGAATTTTTGTTGGTAGGAGACGTTGGACATCCCCAGAGGTTGTAATCCCAGAGTGACATGGCTTGTTGACGTCACTATTGATGTGGAACTGGCTGAGTGGCTGCCATGTGTCACCTTGATTTGTGAATTTTGTATACCTAATGTACCAACTAGTCCTTGACACTTGTTACTATCTCATTGGGCCACATGTCATCTTTGTCTTCTTCCACATGTCTTCCTCCTAGATCATGGCTTTGCACTTCTGGCTTCATGAGTATTAGATGTTTGGGACTCCTCGTAATCTCGGAGTGGTCAATGTTGGGCTGACTATTCCTTACCTTCCACTAAACGCGATCGGATGGTCAAGAATTCTTCGGAAGTCCCTCCTTGATCTAACGACTAGTGGGATTTTGTGACTTCGGGGTTTTGTGGATTCATCTTTGTCTCAAATATTCACCAAAGTGGTGAAGCTTCGAAATACCGAATCTTTCTATCTATTACTTGATCCAACGATTGAGAATTGACTTGAATTTTCTCCACGAGATCTAACGATCGACGTTTACTTCGCAACTTTGAAGGTTCCAATACTTCATGTCTTATGGGTATTCTTATTCTGTCCTTCCAATTGGTTCTATCTGACGATCATAATAGATCTTGAATTGATCTAATGGTTGTGATTACTCCCAAATTTTGAATGGACGATTAGGATTCCAAGATCCTTCATGAAGGGTTCTTCTGGATTTTGTGTTATTTCTATAGTGCTATCTCTTCCGAGCTTTGATCTCATCACTTGCACTCTGTTGACATCAATGACAATATCATACCACTATGTCCAATATTCTCCCCCTTTGGCATTGATGACAAACTTTTCTTTGAAATATTTTTATTTCTTATGCTTATCGATTTCCTCCCCCTTTGACATCAATGACAGAAGGGATATTTCTTCACTCCCCCTATCCATGTGTCCCTTTTCCTCTGATGCGACTTTTTTGGTTTTAATGAGGTATGTGAATTACTCCCAATTTTTGTTGAATATTTTCAAAGGTACTCCTTGACAAAGGTTTTGTGAATATGTCTGCAATTTGTTCTCTGGTGTCCACATACACTACTTTAACCACTCTTTGAGTAACCTGATCTCTTAAGAAATGGTATTTGATTGGGATGTGTTTGGTTTTAGAATGCATTACTATATTTTTAGAGATACTTATGGCACTAATGTTATCACAATTAATAGTAATGGGATCATCATAACTTATTTGTAAATCTTCTAATGTTTTCTTCATACAAAGAACTTGTGTGCAACAAGATGCAGAAACAATATATTATGCATCCACTATGGATAGTGATGTGGATGTTTGTTTCTTACTTATCCATGCTACCATACATTTTCCTAGAAAAAATGATCCTCCCCTAGTACTTTTCCTGTCATCTATACTACCAGTCCAATCTGCATCAGTGTATGCATTAATGTAAAGTATTTATCTTTTGGATACCATAATCCAAATTCTAAGGTCCCTTTAAGATATCTAAATATTCTTTTTATTGCTTTTAGATTAGTTTCCCTAGGTGTATATTGAAATCTTCCCACTATTCCTACAACTTGCATGATGAGTCTAGTTGTTGTTGAATAGAGCAAACTTCTGATCATTGATCTGTATATAGTTTGATCTACTTTTGGTGAGTCATCATCTAGGCTTAGTTTACATCTAGTGGCCATGGGAGTATTTACAGGTTTACTATCTTCCATTTGGAATTTATTCAATATTTCCTTGATATATTTGGTTTGGGAAATAAAAATTCATTTTTCTGATTGAGTGAATTGTAAACCTAAGAAGAAAGATAGTTCTCCCAACATAGATATTTCAAACTCTTCTTGCATTTCAATTGCAAATTTTATGCTCATTCTAGTAAGATTACTCCCAAATATGATATCATCGACATATACTACCACAACAATCATATTTTGATCTTCATTTTTGATATATAAGTTGTTTTCAGTAGTCCCTCTCTTATATCATTGTTTTTGTACGTACTAGTCTAGCCTTGAAAACCATGCTCTTGGGGCTTGTTTAAGACCATACAGAGATTTCTTTAGCTTGCACACATAGTCTTGATTTTATGTTAGCATGAATCCTTCTAGTTTTTCAACATAGACTTCTTCTTCTAGAGTTCCATTCAGAAATGTTGACTTGACATCCATCTGATAAATCTTGAAATTTCTGAAGCATGCAAATGCCATGAACATTCTGATGACTTGTAGTCTTGATACTGGAGCAAAAATATCTTCAAAATCAATACCTTCTACTTGAGCATACCCTTTGAAAACTAATATGTCTTTTTTCTTTATAATCTCCCCATTTTCATTTAGTTTGTTCTTGAAGATCCACTTAGTTCCTACCGCATTCTTGTCCTTAGGTCTTGGAACTAATTCCCAAGTCTGGTTCCTCTCTATCTGGTCAAGTTCTTCATTCATTTCCATTGTCCAGTCTTTACTTTTGTTGGCTTCTTTAAATGATTTAGGTTCTATCATAGACAACATTGTTTGTTCTGAGTCAAATGTGAGTTTCCTTCTTTTTTCCACTGATCTGCCTCTCAAGATGGTTCTTTTGAACTCTTTTCGATGGAGCTTTTGGCAAGGATGTTTCTTCATTTTCTTCTTCGTCAGTACAGGGTTCATTTTCCTGTGTTTCTTTATCATCATCTTCTTATTGATATTCTTTATCATCATCTTCTTGTTGAGATTAGTTATCATCAATTTTTTACATGTCTTGGGATATGCTATTCTTTAGTTTTAGATCATCTATATTTACATTTGTGTTTTCCACTATCTTGTGTAGTCTAAGATTATAACATGTGTATGTTTTCTTATTAGGTGAATAACCTACAAATATGCCTTCATCATATCTTGGATCAAACTTTCCTAAATTATCTTCATCGTTCTTAATGTAACATTTACTTCCAAAAATTCTAAAGTGTTTTACAGATGTTGGCCTGCCAAACCATAGATCATAAGGAGTTTTGTCATGGTTGGGTATCAATTGATCTTGATTAAGTATGTGGATTGTTGTGTAGATTGCATCTCTCCAAAATTTGTTTGGAAGCCTGGCTTCATTTAACATGGTTCTTGTAGCTTCTTGGACTATTATGTTTCTCCTTTCCACCACTCCATTCTGTTGAGGAGTCCTGGGAGATGAAAATTGTTTTTTGATGCCATGATTTTCACAAAATTTAATGAACTCTTTAGAGGTGAATTCTCCTCCATTGTCTGATCTCAGACATTTAATTTTGAGATCTTTTTCATTCTCTACAAGGACTTTGTATGTTTTAAACTTCTCAAAGGCTTCTGATTTTTCTTTTAGAAAGTATACCCAATTCATTCTTATGTAATCATCAATGATAAACATAAAATAATGTTCTCCATAAATACTTTTAGTTCTGTTAGGTCCACATAGATCTATGTGAATAAGTTCCAATGGTTTTGTTGTTGAATGCTCTTTTGTTTTGAAACTAACTCTTGTTTTCTTCCCTATTTGACAATGTTTACAAATAGAGTCTCAAGGCTTAATAACTTTTGACAGATATCTTACTACCTCCTTCTTATTGGCTTTGATTAAGTTTTCAAAGCTTAAATTTCCCAATGTTCTATGCCATAACCATCTTTTATCTTCTTGAATTAAACAACATTTTTCTTCTTCATCCATATCAAGGATGTACACATTGCTAGATGTTCTTGGTGCAATTGCTACTAGCTTTCCAGTATATTTTCTTCCGATCTCACATTTATGAGAATCAAAGGTAAGTATGTGACCTTGATCACATGTTTGACTTACACTTAGGAGATTAGGCTTGATATTTTCTACCAGAAGTACATTTTCTTCTTTGGTCTTGTTAATCTCTAGGTTGACAGTGTCTTTTCCCAGTATCTTGGCTGACACATTATCTCCAAAGGTGACTTTTCCTTTTTCTTTCTTCTTTAAATTGAGAATTTTTCTTTGATCTCCACTCATGTGTTTAGAACATCCATTGTCTATATACCACTGACATCCTTGTTTTTTCGCATATAGGGAAACTTTACACTATGTTTTCTATATTTGATTTTTCTTCCATACCTTTTGATTGTTGTGAATATTTATGTTTTTGTCATACTTTGACAATATAAAATCACTAGCTTCATGACCATAGTTGTTGCATTTGTAATATTCAATATTGTAGTCTTGTAAGGGAGAGAAGGAGTTATAATTTCTTCTTTATGCATTATTCTTATTGTTTTCATATCTTTGAACATTTGTTGGATTGTATTTTCTATAAGCTTTACAATGTATTGCTTTATGTCCAAAATTATTGTAGGAATAACAATATCCAAGGAAGATAAATTGATTTTGATTTTTGTTAGAGGGATTCCTTCTCATGATTCTATTCTTCTTGTCAACTTTTTCTTTAGTAGGGAGTGCAAATTTATGTTTATTTGGGATAGTTTTCAATGGTATTATCCTTGTCTTATTTTCTTCTCTTCTTATGGAGTTTTTAAGAGCATCTACATAGTTTATTGGTTGTTTGTCATTCTTTTGTTATATAGAGGGATCATATCCCAGTCCTATCTTATCAGTTGATGATCTCTGACTGCTAAGAATGTTGTTCAGTATTTTTGAGTTGTTTTCAAACTTAGATTGAATGTCTCATTTTTCTAGTTTACCTTTTAGTTGAATTATTTCCTCTTCCAATATCTTACATGTTTGTTGTTTTTCATTGAGTTTTTATTCAAGATTTTTTCTTTTCTTTTGGTTTCTTGGAGTTGGGTATTGAACTCAATAATCAATTGTTCTGAGTCACTAATGATTTTGGAAACCTCTTTTTCTCTTGATTTTATAGTCTCTTCAAACTCTAGAAGTTGTTCCCTTAGTAGCTTGTTTTGTTTTTTAGATTTTCTTAGTTCTTCAATTGCACAGATAAATTATTCCTCGAGGTTCACTTCTTCTTCATCTTCCAAATGATTATCATCTTGAGTTTTCATTCCCATAAATAGAAGCTTTGCCTTATCTTCTTCACTTTCTTCAGATCAGCTATTGTCTTCTTGGGTAAAGAAAGTTTTCTTCTTCTTATAAAACATCCTTTTATCTTTGGTTTTTCTCTTCTTATGATCTTTGAAAGTTATTTCATCATCACTTTCCTCCTGCTTAGGATAGGGAAATTTATTAGCAAAGTGTCCAATTTTTCCAAAGTTGAAACATATTAGAGGAAAATTCCCTTTGTATTTCTTCGTCCGTCTCTTGAGTTTCTTCATGAAGTTGGAAACTTCTTCATTTGATATATCTGATAACTCTTCATTGGTCTTTTGCTCCTGCTTCTTTTTTGTTTTAGATGCATTAAAGGTTTTTTCTCATTTTGATGGTTTTTCCTTACCTGTCTTCATCTCTTATGCAATAAGAATTCCATGTAGCTCATCTACTGTGAGTTTGTCAAGTTTTTCTTTATCTTCAATTGTGGAAATCTTGGCATCATACCTCATAGGTAAGGACCTTAAGATATTTTGTACAATATGTTTTTCTTAGATTTCTTCTCATGTTGCTCTGATTGAATTAACTATCTCATCTACTCTATGAAGGTATTCAACAATGTTCTCTTCTTATTTCATCTTCAAATTTTCAAACTAATCTCTACAGGTTTGTAGTTTGGCTTCCTTGGCTTTTCTATTTCATTCATATATAACTTCCATTTTGTCTCAGATCTCATTAGTTGGCTTACAATGGCAATGATTTCTCTTGAGTTGTCATTACAAATTGTCTTTCATGCAGTATTTGTGGGTGGAGTAGCTCGTGTAGTGTAACCATTTTCTGCAGATTGCCAAACATCAAAACCAAGGTCCAACATGTGTCTTTTCATTCTTATTTTGTAGAGACCATAATCATCTCCTTTCAACAATGGTTCTTTGTTGGAAGACATTCCCTCATGCTTATCCATTTCTTTTAGCATCTACCTTCTAGTGACTAGATTGTGTTGAAGGCACTGACTCTAATACTGATTTTTGGAAATACTGAGAGGGGGATGAATCAATATTACCTTTTTTAAAACAATCAGTAATTAATTTGTTATTTTAATTATCACAATAGATCATCAATGGACTTGTATTTAAAAAATCAATTATATAATTCAAGAATTACAAAGTTTATAAAGAATAATGTGTGATTGTGAAGGACACCAATCCTCTTTAGAGCACCAAATCTTGGAGACACAAATCCCCTTCTTCAGGGCACCAACCCTAGGAAGTACCAACTCCCTTGTTTTTAGGGCATCAACCCTAGGAAGCACCAAATCTCTTAATTTAGGGCACCAACCCTAGGAAGCACCAACTCCCTTATTTTAGGGCAACAACCCTAGGAAGAACCAACTCTCTTATTTTTACACTTTACTTAGTAAAGGATATGAATCCTTCTTTGCTCCTCCCTTCCACCCTCACTGCATACGTATATTGAGTTTTCCTTCTTGGACTCTGCTTTCTACTTTTGATCTTTTGATCTGGACTGTAAAGACGATTTCTTCTCACCATTCTTTCTTGTTTATATAGTCTTCCAACTGGTGTGAATTTGAAGCATTATGTCTCTTTGTTTGAACCATTGCACCTCTTCATTTAAATTAACAATAATAACTTCTATTATTATTATTATTATTATTAGTTTAAAGACTTCAAATCCCTTGCAAACTGTTCAGCATTTTAATCCTTCACTGATTATTTTCTTGTTCTGGATTTGAATATCTGCAAACATGTGCTTCCTTCAAACCATTCTTTTGTTTGTGTTCGTGGGATCAAACCATAGGCTTAGCTTCTAATTATTTTCCTTAGCGCTAGTGTTGCACCTTTGTTACATTGAGCACTCACATGACCAATGACATAACCTTATCATTCAGGGTTTGACCCTTCATAACTTTTTCTCTTTTACCAAACTCGTGTTATCGTCGAAGAGATATCTTCCGAAGTGTTACCTTTCAAAGTGGTTGCATCTCATGTTGGCTAATAAAATGGCTAACATTACTCCCGAAGTTCTCAAATCAACGGTCTGGTCTAATCTTTGCACAATTTTCATTGTGATCAGATATTATTCGTTGATCTCTTTCTCTTTGATCTTGATCTGACAATGTGGATTTAATCTCTTTTTGAATGGACAATTCTTGCTTATCTAGAGGCTAAAATAAAATTGACGATCACAACTTAATCAGGAGTTGAGATGAATGGTTCTCGTTCAATTTGAGACTTTGACGATTCATGACTCCAAGCTACTAGAATTCTGGAGTAGGGAAATTCCTTTGGACGTTTACCTACCGAATAAGTCATAGAATGTCAGTGACTGCTTATTGTCGATTAACACCTCATGCTTACTATATCCTTCCACTATACTTGTTCATACGATCAAGAAATATTTTGGAGGATCTTAGATCAACGACCAAATGTTAATTCATGACTTCGACCTTTGACTCTTCGGGCATTTTTGTTGGTAGTTGGAGAAGCTGGACATCCCTAAAGGTTGTAATACTGGAGTGACATGGCTTGCTGACGTCACCGTTGATGTGGCACTGATTGATTGGTTGTCATTTTTCACCTTGATTCGTGAATTTCGTATACCTAATGTGCCAACTAGACCTTTACACCTGTCACCGGCTCATTGGGCCACGTGTCATCCTTGTCTTCT
This sequence comes from Picea mariana, assembly GCA_032191745.1. NCBI lineage: Eukaryota > Viridiplantae > Streptophyta > Pinopsida > Pinales > Pinaceae > Picea > Picea mariana. The sequence continues at coordinate 231,715 of JASDQU010101259.1, read as the reverse complement.
ACCACATGTCTTCCTCCTAGATCATGGATTTGCGCTTCAATGCTTCGGAAGTTTTAGATGTTTGGGACTCGCCGTAATCCCAGAGTGGTCAACTTCGAGCTAACTATTCCCTCCCTTCTACTAAACTCGATCCGATGGTCGAGAATTCATCTGAAGTCCCTCCTTGATCTAATGGCTGGCGGAATTTCATGACTTCATGGTTTCGTGCATTCATCCTTGTCTCAAATATTTTTCGAAGTGGCGAAGCTAAAAAATACTGAATCTTTCTATCTATTGCTTGGTCCAATAGCTGAGAACTGACCCAAATTTTCTCCACTAGATCTAACAATCTGCGTTTACTTCACAACTTGGAAGGTTTCAAGACTTCGTGTCTTATGGGTTCCGTTTATCCTATCCTTCCACTTGGTTCTATCTAACGATCAAGATAGATCTCGAACTGATCTAACAGTTGTGATTACTCTTGAATTTTTAATGGAAGATTAGGATTCCAAGATCCTTCACAAAGGGTTCTTCTAGATTCTGCGTGATTTCTACAGTGCTATCTCTTTTGATCTTTGATCTCATCACTTACACTCTGTTAACATCAATGACAATATCATACCACTATTTCCAACAATGGATATATGGGAATAATGAAAAGGTTATGCATTGATTTACATGAAAATGATATAATGCAAGTGTTTGAGAAGGATATGACTCATCAAAAATGCCCTTCACACCCACTCATTTTTACCTTAATATTTGTTGGAATGGAATAAAAGGATTGAAGCTTCCATCCTGAAAGACATATGTGATAATCCATGCCCTGGTTATAGGCAAACTAATTATTTTAATTTTGACTCACAGGATATAGTTGATCATACTTGCCTTTTTCTACATATGAGCAATGTTATTTATCGATCAACACCATTGTGAATTCATAAGCTTAGATTCTTTAATATTAAAATTGAGATGATATGTTATTTTATACAATTAATATTTTATTCAACATATATTATTTTTTTGAATGGTTGTCTTTATAGTTAATAAGAATAAAGAAACCCACTAAGGCTCATGAGGTTGAGAGGTCAATTCAAGCCTTTCAAAGGAGAATTCTAGTAGTCAATTTTAGTATTAGTTAGTTAGAAGGATGCCAACAAGTCTACCTAAGGATCCTTGTTTAATGTTATAAAACTTAGTTTTTTTTATAATCATCATATAATTTAGAATATGTGCCACTCATGGATAACCTACACACATATAATGAACAATCTACACTCATATAACTTCATATTTAATATATTGAGGAGTGTGAACCGTGTTATGAATACAAATAAAATATCAAACATATAATTAGGAGAAGGCATGGTACATAGTTTAATGACTTATTGTACAATTATATAGGTTTTAGCATAAGCATAGATCCAATTTCCAATTCATTAATTATATTGTAATCATAACACATGCATAAATGCAAAATTAGCAACGAGATTGAGATAAATGTGGAAAGTGTTATGGTTGTGAGAAATACATGAAATTGTAGGCCATGCCAATGAATATGAGAAACTTTTTGGGTCATGTTGGGCCTTGATAGACATTGTAACGGAGATATTGTGCCTACAAAAGTTTAACTCTCAAAACTCATTCACAACATTTATTTGTGGATATGGATATTTAACATTTATTTGTACCTTTACTTCAACATGTTGTTCCAAGCATCAACAACCTCATTTTTCTTGTATATTTACTTATAAATCCTCTCTCCAAGAAAATGGAACCCCTTGATTTCTTCTGTAAAAAAACTTCTCGGCTTGAAATTTCTCCTTAATATTGATTGTTGATTACCTCTCTCTATGAGAAGGGAATTTTTAATTTTCTTAGTTTGGCCAGAATTGCATCGTAGTTCTTGGTACTTAGCAAAATTTTGAAAATAAATTTTGGTCATCGGAAAAGTTATTATAAACTTCTTCAGTGTATACCAAAGGATTTCCCCTTAAGCGCCCCGGTACCATCGGAGAACTTCTATTAAACTCCTTCAAAACACTTATTTAATCATCGAGGAACTTCTTACAAACTCCTTCGATCAAACCAGAAGATTTCATGTCTTCTCCTTCGACCCTCACTGACACACTTCATGTAAATGCCTCTGATATACACATCTCGGAGGACTTCCCACTAATACCTCTGATGAAACCAGAGACTTTCACAGTATTGTCGTCGTTGAAGATATCGAACCCAGTCGCATTAATTGCACTCATTGCTTATAAAAACATGCTCTACCTCAAAGACTTAGCCATTGTTTCTTTTGAGTACCAAAAAAAAACAAAGGATTGTCGAGCGCCAATGTAACACACCCAAACCCTAAGTACCCTTTTTAGGGATGGGGAATCAAAATTCCACTTTCCTTAATCATATTGAATCCTCTTCTCGAGATATCCATCACTTCCTTCTCGTCAAGATCTTTCCAGCCTCTATTACCATGCTCAAATCCGAGCTTTGGATTGGGAGTTATGCCCTTCTGAAGTTATGCGAGCATCATTGGTCAAAGGCCACTTGGGTCCATCTCATTCCTACTATCCCAAGGTTCCATAAAGTCTCGGAGCTCCCTATCTCTCCTACGTCTATGGTGAAAATTCATCCACTATTAAATCCGTCAATGAGACTTCGTCCTCATTTAACAGACAGAGTTACGGGAATTCAGCGTTCTGCACTTCAGCATAGAACGCCACTTTTTCTTTCTATGCACATATCTTTCGGATCCCTGAAGTTCCGAAATACTGAGGTCCTACCACGTAGCTCTGGCCTTCGACCCTTTTGGAAGCATATATTCTCACATCCTGAGTCTCCCGGAGTACTGAAATCCTAAACTTTCGAGGTACCTTTAGCCATCGGGTCAAATAACCACGCACCAGGGAATGACATGTGGAAGAGAATAGAGATGACACGTGGCCCTATATATGGGTGACATGTTTCATGTTCCAATTGGCATATAAGGCATGTCAAACACACGAATCAAGGTGACATGTGGTATGTCAAACATGAATCCTCGTCACCCTGGGTGACATCAGTGTGCCACGTCACTCTAGACTGACAGCCTTCCAATTCCCCTTAGATCTCACAATCGAGGTATGTACACGTAGATGCAAAGATCTACAACCTTCATTACTTTTTAACTTCAGCGTTTGGGGGATTCGTCGTGTAACTTCTTCTTTTCTCTCGGAGTGGTTAGCGTCAGGTTCACCACGGTCTAGATCTAACGGTCATGGGATATCCTGAAGCATCCCTGGATCTATAGTCTATGTCACTTTGTGAGTTCAACATTCAGGGCTTCCTTCCACCTAAATCTCCTTTTCACCCGAAGTGGTCAACATCGGACTAACCACGACGTAGATCCAATGGTCAGGGAAGATCCTTATTGCCCTCAGATCAACAGCTCGCATTATTTCACATGTTCATCATTCGGGGGTTCTACCCACTTAATACTCCTTTTCTTCCAGAGTAGGACTCCGTCGAAGTGCTACACACGAATCCTTCCACTGGTGGATCAGACGGTTGGGACGGGTTCTCAATGGAATCCCCAGATCAACGACTCGCAACTCTAGCTCAGGGGTCTGTTATAACCCTAATTTGCACCAGACATGCTTACCTGGAATCAGGCCATCTTAGATTCCTTCTTTTCCAAAACACTGTTGAACAACTCTTCTTAAAAACCCCTTTTATAAAGGCCCACGTGCCCTGCTCCATTATTACATGCGTGTACATGCTAGCTGACCCAAGATAGCCCGCGTGTACCTACAAAAGCATGAAAAAAGTAAAGTTGTTGACGAAACACACAGCTTTGGGTAAGTTAACTAAACCTTTCGGCCATGCATGGTCGGAAGTTCAACCAAATACCTAGCTTCTTCTAGCCTATAAAAGAAAGGTTAGGGGTCCCATTTGGAGGAGGAGAATCATAGTAAAGAAACTATACCTTATTGTGCATTCCCCTTGTCCCAACCTTTATCCATCCTTGTGCAAAGAGAAGTATAGAGCAAAGAAGTTGGAGGAAAGTTGAAGAGGATCCCAGGACCAGGTTCGTGGGGAAGTGGTCGGCTTCATCATTGTAAGTTGATTTATTGAAGCTAATAATAAAGAAGTACTTTTCCCATCCCACCATATGAGGTTTTCATTGTTTATTGTGTACATGTTGATTAAATCTCTAACCCATTAATTGGTAGATCAAATGCATGTGGAGTTCTTTGTTTTTCTTGTGTGAATGCAGGTCAGCCTTGAGAGGAGAGTTGCAGTCAAAGAGCAACCAAGCGTGAAGAAAGATCGATATCAAATGCCTGAAATAAAGTATGCTCACTTGATCTTCTTAACTACGTATTTGCTTAAGAATAATGGGGATTAGGTCCGGGATGACGGTAGAAAGTAGGAATATTTAGGTCTTTTCTGCATGCATGATAAAACCCTAAGTGCTAGTCCGTAGAGGGATTTCCCACTCACAACAGGGTCCCTTGGTCTCAGTATTAGGCCACTCGTAGAGGAACACCTATAAACCTGAAACCCATATGCTAGGTACGTTGCACATGCCTCAAGTTTTCGACATCTCTTTTCTCTGCCACAAAGCCGCCACACATGGAATCATCATCGCTCGACACGTAGACCCCCACATGCTCCCGACGTGATACATGTGTCCCCATGATCAGACGAATGAGAGGGATCTCGAAGGATCCCAAGATCGACGACCCACACTACTTCAAAACTCTGACATTCGTAGGTTTTGGTGTTATAACGCCTTTGTTCTCCTGAAACAGTCAACATCAGACTAACCACGATGTAGATCCAACTGTTAGGGAGATACCGAATACCCTCATATCTACGCCTTGTGTTACATCGCGACCGAGAAGATGATTGGGGTTTATCAAGGAGACAAATCCTACGATTACGGGTAACTGACCACTAGCCGTCGGTCATCCTTCCAGTTATCAGTCCTACGGGTTGCCTTTGGCACATTTGGATATGCAGCGTTCATTCACCCCAGAGTCCTGAACCACTTAGCACCTTTTTTAGGGTAACGAAGGGTTCCATGGACCTGGTCATATGTAACTTTGTCAAGCTCTAGAGGTTACACCCTTTAAATCTTATCCAAGATTTGGATTAAGGCCGTGGGCATGATCCCGTGGTCACTTGGACAGCTAGTTTGAAGGGAACACCCTCCAATTCACAAAACTTAAGTTCTAAAACAGGGAGGGGTATTTTCGAACCAGCCCGAAGGCCAAACTTGTCATCTTACACCCATACAAATGCAACGACTTACAAAAGAAAAGTTAGGCATTATAATCATTAATTTCATGTGAAGCACAATTAATCACAATTACAGACATTCAAATCATGCATTTCAATCCAAGTGCACATGGAAAGCGAAATACTTATCTTTTAAATTCGATCGTCAACCAACTAACTATGGGTGTTTGCCTTTCCACCCAACCATAGGCTCAGAAGTATTCATTCTTAGCACTATGTCCACCACCATGCCAAGCCATGATATCACTAGGGAACTTTTGCAGTTTCTCAGAGACTCTCTCTCTCTGTCACAGCCTCTGCGAGGTTTATCAGATTCTCCCTCAGCATCAAGCTCGCGATCTTCTGCTCAGCTCATGTTTTCTACAAATTCCTAGATATACTTTCTCTTGTTCTCTTCAGTAACCATAACAACTTATCAAGCTTCCAATTCTTCTTCTTAGGGCCTCACACACTCTTCCTCTTTTCTTCTACATATCTTGGGTTGTGCATTCCCCTCGGTGTGTCTCCTTCTTATCTACCTTTGCATGTATTCTTCCAGACCTTTATCCTCCTCAAGAAGGTTATGGACCTATCATGTTCCTTCTGTCAAAAGGAAACTCGGGTCAGTCTGGGCATGAAGGAAAAACTGCCCTTTGTGGTACTTCAAGCTGAAATTTTTATGTCTCCCCAGCCACACCCTCCATGCTTCCATTCATTGGGGTAGTTTATTGTTCAACCACTAGTCCTTTTCTTATTAACTGATTTCTCCTTAAGATCAGGATGAGGCTTATTATTTCAGCAAGGAGAAACTTGGGTCATTTTAACATAATGAACCCTCTCCATTGTTTCTTCACTCTTTTCCTCCAGTGATATCATGGCCAGTACTTCAAGGCTTCACCCCCACAGACAGTTGTTGACAATCTAAACAAAAATACATTTACATTGTACACGTGTCATAGCATGGTAATCATAATTAATTATTAATTACAAGCTGGGGGACACAAGGGTGACAATCCCCTCCCCCTTAAAAGGAACATCGTCCTCGATGTTCTTTCTCAGTAACACCTGTCATGCCTTTGTCATTCAACTGCTTCAGAAATATTGATCCTCTTTATTGGTCATGTCCTTTCCAGACTCTTGGCCTTCGTCACCTGCCTTCAATAATCTTGGACAACAAGCATATTAATCACAATTTCATGCAGAAACGTTTTATTTATGTGCAAAATTCAAGAGGAAAAATTTCAAAATCTAGCACAATACTTATCTGTATAGTTCGTGGATTCTCATCCACATGGTTGTCTTGTTATCTTGGCTCACTATTTTTCCTAGACATACCCATTGTGTGCATGATCCCAATCAATAGTTTATAAGAATTATCAAAGTCTCCTCTTCCTTGCAGTCACTCACCCTCCAGGCCTAGGCTCAGGAATCCCCTTCTCTACTATACATTTCCTCGGGTGATCTATCTTGCCTTGCCAAGGATTTCCTGCACAAGAATAATTCCAGAGACGTCATTGAGCCTTACAGTCAATGCGCCCCTCAGACTTTCTATGTCAAGGCGTCCCTCTGGCTTGCGTTTCCACAATACAACATATTCTAGGTGATCATGGATTACCATAGGGTTCTCCTATCCCAATCATCAGCCTTTTTCATGCTTTGCAGCTTTCCAGCCTTCACTTGTCCTCCTGAGACAGATATTCTTTCATCTCACCTGTATCACAGGTATACAGAGATTATGAGATATTATCCTTAATTTCAAATTCAAAATTTCCTTGCAATCTGTCACCCACAGATTTTTGAATTCCATAATTATTTTCAGATATGTTCCACACAGGAACCATATTCACAAATATGGGCCTTTTCTTCTTATAACAGTCTGGCTCAACAAGCAATTAGTCTTCCTTATGGGCTTATAACGCTACCATATCCAAGACCCTTTTTCTTCCCGCAATTTCAACATTCCTCGGCCAAACAAATTGTTAGTTTTCATACACATTATATTTTCAAACAATGCATACTAACAGTCCAAGTCATTCTTGCCTATTCAAGGGTACAACGCAAAAGGAAATATCACTATTCACGTATGCATCCTTTCAGCATACCAAATTTTTCTAAATGCAATTCAAATATCAAATGACTTTAATCTGTGTGCCAATATCCATGGCCACATCCATACCCAACGTACCCTTACGTTGGTTTTAAGTTTGCACCATTCATGTCAAGTACCTTGTCAGGGTGTGTTGGAGCTTAGCCAACCTCTTCACCATAAGTTCTAATCATTCTTGTTCATTATTACAGCAGGACTGTGCTTCCTACTACAGGATGATCACGATACCAAATCAATACATATGAAACTAAAAGTTTCCCTTGAATTCACCCAAGCATTCTTCCTTCAGTAGTAACTAGGGTGACCACACTCATGGCCACCCAAATTTTCCTGAATCATACCCTACTTGGGTATCAATGGCATACATCAGCCACTCAAAATTTATTTGCATATCTTTAAGATAATGAAATCTTTTCAAAAGGGTTTCCTACCAAATTCCTTCATACCTTATACCACATAGGTATGAATAATTTTTTTATACCTACTCTGGATGCTAGCACCCTCTTTGATATTACCCCATTAATGGTTCTTTATGGGGACTTTTAAAGTCCATTCAACAATATTTTAACGACATCCTTCTCATAGTTGTCCTCTGCTTGAGGTTGTCCATCATTGGCAATTGTCTTTCGCAATAGCTCCAATTTATTTCTACACATGACATACACCACAAATATATTAGCCTCCATGTAGATAAAAATTCTTGTATCATAGCCTTCAAATCAATAAAACATTTTTCAGATATGTCCTAGCATATGTTTATGCAGTTCATTTCATTATCTTTAATGTTTTCATGAGTGAAACACAAACAACTCTCAATTGTTTCTATCGTCATACAATCATCATCACTATGATGTCAAAACACTTACTTTTATTAGTAAATCAATCTCTCGTACTAGAGAAATACAGTAACCAACAAGGAAGGGGTCAAGGAATTCTTCCCTCGTCCAACTCCTTCTACACAGCCCTAGACCTTCAGTCCAATTGAGTTATTTTCCAAGGCCTCATTGCCTTTACTTATCATGGTTTAAACAAACCCATTCATTTAAATATGATTATTTATTCACTGTCTCTTTTTCCAGTTGTACTTGCTCCCACAACTGCTCTTTTAAGACCTACAACTCTATAAGCAATTCAAAGTTTTTTTTTTGTAAGTGAGAAAAGTATTCCCCCTTCTCCCTTTTTTTGCTTTTGCAATTTGCTCCCTGTTGGGATCTTCCTGCTCTTTTCCTTGAGCATCCTTGGTTAGTCTCACCTTAACCTTTTGTATACATCATCATGCTTTAATAGTAAACTTTTTGTTCATAATGAATCATGAACCCGTGCATTCTGCACATTACCATTCAGTTATCAGAATGGTCAACATTCATTTGTTAGTCTTCCATTCATGCATGATGTTTTAAAATGTAATCCAAGATTCTTATATATATATATAGATGCTTGTAGCCCACTGCTCAATTCTCAGCAGTCATTAAGGTTGTGACTATGTTCTTATGACAGAGTCTTCACACAGTTCCTCCACAGGGAACTCCTTCAGCATGCAACTTCCTTATTGTATATCCTTCACTATCTATTATATCCTCAACCTTGAGTTAGCTTCAGTTGTTTACCAAATATTCCATAAGAAATATAAACATGCATCTTTTTTATGTCTCCATATTATTTATCCACACATACTGCTTGCTTTGTTAACTTACATCTATGATGCACTTAAGAACATGCATAATCATAATCCTATGTGTATCTACCATAGGTATATTTTGCAGCTCACATGCATCTTTTCATTAAAATCATTTAACTCATGATTGTTCACAATTGTTCTCAAGCGGTCCTCAAAGGCATAATCATGTTTCCTTTTATCATGACAACAGAGTGTCCTTGCTCATTTACTCTTTCATCATATATGTGCATCACTTTCACATTTAATGTCATTCATTCATATCTATTTGGCCTTAATATCAGTCTTCAAATCAAGCAACCTCACAATGCATCAACAACAACCAGCGATGGAGGTCACTCTCCTCTTCCCACAGGAATTCTGGTAGATTTGTTTCATATCCACCAAGAAAGGGAGGTTGTTTTGATTTCTCACTCAATCACTCCATATTTCTACAGCTTCGTTTATCAACTTGATTATAAAAACACTACCCAACAATTCACGTACTCGGAAACAAAATTTGTTTCTCAGTTCCCTTTGAAACATGAGAGTTTCACATGCTCTCCCTTTTCAGAGAATGGTCACCAAACCCATTCTTTTTGCATAGAAACACCCTTAAGTTAATAGGGATGCACACTCCCCTGGCACAACCATGAGCCATTGAACTTGCTCTTGCCACTTCACTTCTACCTTCATGAAGGTTGTTCTCAATATATAGGGTTCCTTTTTACTTGCTTATTGGGTTATTCCAGCAACAATTTTCATTCAGTATAGGTCAAGTAAATTGACCTTACCATTTCCATCAATCCTATGATCATGAGGGATCATACACTTATACAAGGTTTAATCCTTCATTAAAGCAGTAATTATTACTGCCATGGATCCTTTCAATCCATTCACATCCAAGTTTTTCTATTAGTTCCTATTAGCATAATCCCACTCCTGTAGGATTGGCTATCATTTCCCAAAAGAAATGATAGGCTTCATCTGCCATAGACTAGCATGATTCAATCTCATTGGGTAAAATCCCAACTGAATTTTAATCTACATCCTTCTCCTCAATGAGCTTATGCAAATAATTTCAGTACGACAGTGATACTCTTAGCAGGTTCATTTTAGCCTTGGTAAACTAGTCTTATGATTGTTCTCCAGCCCATCCAGGCCTGTGTCGGAATCATGCTCTACTAGATAGGGTATGGTAGTATGCCCTCTTCCTTAAAGTTTTCTAAGAAATAAAATCACTTGACTCTTTCGTGAGACCAAGAAGGTCAAGTGTTGTTTCCATGCTCTATTACCAATTTGTAACACACTTGACCCCTAAGTACCTCTTTTTAGGGATGGGGCATCAAAATTACGCTTTCCTTAATCATATTGAATCCTCTTCTCGAGATATTCATTGCTTTCTACTTGTCAAGAGATTTCCAGCCTCCGTTACCATGCTCAAATCTGAGCTCTAGATTGGGAGTTATGCCCTTCTAAAGTTCTGTGAGCATCATTGGTCAAAGGCCACGTGGCGCCCATGTGGGTCTGTCTCATTCGTACTATCCCAAGGTTCCCCAAAGTCCTGGAGCTTCCTAGTGCTCCTACGTCTATGGTGGAAATCCATCCACTGTTAAATACATCGACAGAACTTCGTCCTCCTTTAACGTACAGGGTTACGAAAATTCGGCGTTCAGCACTTCAGCGCTAAACGCCCCTTTTTCTTTGTATGCACATATATTCTGGATCCCCAAAGTATCGAGCTCTCGAGGTAGAACAACTTATCAAGCTTCTAGTTCTTCTTCTCAGGGCCTCACATTTTCTTCCTCTTTTATTCTGCATATCCTAGGTCACGCATTCTCCTCGGTGTGCTCCTTCTTCTTTTACTTCGCATGTATTCTTGCACGCCTTTCTCCTCCTCATGAAGGTTATGGACCTGTCATATTCCTTCTTTCAGAAGGAAACTCGGGTCAGTCTAGGCCTGTAGGAAAAACTTCCCTCTGTGGTACTTCGGGCTGACAATTTTTTGTCTCCCCAGCCAGACCCTCCATGCTTCCATTCATTGGGGCAATTTATTGTTCAACCACCAGTCCTTTTCTTATTAATTGATTTCTCCTTGGGATCATGATGAGGCTTATTATTTCAGCAAGGACAAACTTGGTTCATTTTGACATAATGAACCCTCTCCACTATTTCCTCACTCTTTTCCTCTAGTGATATCATGGCCAGTACTTCAAGACTTCGCCCCCACAATCAGGCGTTGGCAATCTAAACAAAAATACATTTACATTATACACATGCCATAGCATGGTAATCATAATTAATGATTAATTATATGTTGGGGGAAACATGGGTGTTACATCCAAAGACATCGAATCTAATGTTTCCTTGTCCCTGGCCTATTATCAACATGCACGTGACATCTTATCTAGGTATGCCCTAATGTCCTTAGAAATTTTTCGCTTACAAGAGTTAGGTTTCAAGATTTGTAGGTTTAAGATTTGTTCCTTTAACTATTATATTCAACCTATTTCTCAACCCTGCAAGCCTCGACCCCCACTTGACCCCCCACGCCCTTGACACCATCGACCTTTTGATCGAACTCCACGACAGGCTCCACGCGAAGCTTATTTTTCTTCACCCTTCGGCCCCAAGCTTTTCCTTTGTATTGCCATAGTCCACATACTTATCTAGAGATGTTACTATACTCTCATTCTCAACCTTCGTCTCGACCTAGCCTCATGTCACAGATCTATCACTTGTATCTCTCTCTTTCTCCACTCACAATAGATCCCATATGCACTTTTATTCCACAGGATGGGTTTAGCTAATACCTTGGCCGATCAAAATCACAAATTCTAAATAGTTCAAAATGACATGCTCTAAGTCTGAATAAGACCAATCATTGTTCGCATAGCTGAAATATCCCAAAGTATGAGACTCAATATTTTACCTCCTGCACCGTCGACACTTAACCCCTGAACTCGACCTAAATCCCAAGTTCAAAACCTAATTAAATTTTGATAAGTCATTTTTTAAATAGGAGAGGTTATCATGAAGTCTTTTGGTTCAACCAAATATTTTCTCCCAAATTTATTTGGTCCACTCGGAAGTCTCAACGAGAACTCCTCTAGTTTTCACCGAAGAAGTTAACAAAAGCCTTGTCGGTTCTCCTCATGAGACTTAATTTTAAGTCCATCGGTTCATCAAAACACTTAGTATTATGGTTTTTGTCCAGAACACTTGATTAAATCGATGATGGTGGCAACTGGTGGACTTGGAAAATTTATCTCCAGTTTATCTGGATCTTTTCACATGAAGTTCTCTAGTTTCATCGGAGGGCTTGGAAAGAACGCCTTTGGTGTAAACCGGAGGACTTAACACAAATTTCTCTAATTTGCACACACACCCACCGGATCACTTCACACATATTTATTTGGTATGTTCATAGATCTTCACATAAATTCCTCTGGTGTGTTCGGAGACTTTCACACAAGCTTGTTCGGCGTACACCAGAGTTTTTCACACAAACTTCTTTGATATACACCGGAGCAGTTCATATGAATTAATCTAGTCTCGAGTTTTCAAGCCAATATATAGGGTAACCTTTAACAAAAATTGTCTGGATTCTATCACTGGATTCTCACTAAGGATTAATTTTCCATGATGCCTGCCATCACTTTATCATATTTCGATGACGACCTCCTGCCTAGAATTAATACGAGTAATTCTTCAGGTACTTATCACATGGTTAATAAAGCAGATATGCCTTTCATATTTATCCTTTAATTGTTTACAGCGTCTTATCTGATCATGTTCATATTATTGCCTAGTTTGATTGTATTAATTTCATCTATGTCTTGAAGATTCAAATATGTCTCCAAGGAAGATGGTTACTAGCAAAGCACCTGCCACAGAGGCCTCTGGGAGTGGCTACCAACATGAACATGAACCTGACGTTGCAGGAGCGATGTATGATGACACATCTGGCTTCCTAGAAAAAGGGTAAGATTCACTCAAGTTGGGGCCTGGCATTTATCAAATGTTCAAGAAACAAAACTTCATTGCCAAAGCGGAAGACCAAGATGAACTTAGAATTTTCAAGAATATCAAGAAATCTTGGATTCAGAGAGTAGCAGCACACACTGATTTATTCCCCTGTGTTGATGTCATTGCCTGGATCCTTAAAAATGTGGACTTAGGAAACATGTACATCTGCAATGCTCAGGGAGATAATATAGCCTCATTCCAGCATGTTGATCTAGTAAAGTGTGATCATCTAGAGAAAGGAACCTGGATGTTGGATAACAAACTTCTCGTCAGGTTCAAACATTTAGCTAAAGACTTATGTTGCATCTAGTACAAACCATATAAGTAGTTCAATCTCATACCAACTGGTGGATATCCTACAACCTTACTAAGTAAACTATATCAATACATGGTGGCCATGCTATGCAGGTTGTACGAAGAGTCAAATGCCTCAAAATTCCCACTATTGTATATGCTCTTGATTCATTATTGTGAAGATGAAGGATCATCTTTAAATTGGGATGCCATTTTTTCAGCAAACTTAGCAGAGGCCATCACATCAGTTTTGGAAGCACATCCCAAAAAAAAATTGAACTTTCACATGTCTTCATATCTCATAGATATCATGTGTGTTGCACACCAATACTCAAAAATGGGTTGGGCATGGCAGAAAACATAACCAACCATACACATATACTGCAAGGTATTATGGGAGCATAAATATAGGACGAAATATCACAAGATCTGTGAGAGATTTCTAGACCCATTGTACGAGTTCATTTTGTTCTCCCCATCCTCGTGTATGATCGACAACTCTTTGGATGTAATAAGGAGAATAGAATATTGGTACTTGATGGAGCATGGCACATATATCAAGATATACGGGTTCATGAAAGCACCACATCTGCTGCCCCGATTTGTCCCAAAAAAATTAGTGTTCCCACAGGTATCTTACCAAACAATGATAAAGTAGATGATGTGGTTCTCAAATGGGATAAGTTTCATGAAGATAAAGGAAAGCACACAAAATTTCAACAATTGTGGCTCAGTCCTTACGTGATCAAACAAGAAATTGGCCAAGGATTCCACTGCTTACAAAATTTTGAAGGGATGTTGACCTCCTCCCTGTCAATAGCCAAATCCTGAAACACTACATCAGCCAGCCCTTGAGGCACCCCCCCCCCCGCTTTATATATAAATAAAGAATTTGATTTTGTTTTTTATTTTCTTCTCGGCTTTGTTTTATCTTTGCATAATTCTTACTTTTCATTTTATGCTTCACATTTTGTTTGCTTTTTGGTTTTTGTTTTCTCTCTTGAGAATTGTTAAACATAACTTCTCAGATGTTTGATGGCTTGGATAGAGATATATCTTAAAGTGTAACACATTTGGTGTCAATGACTTAGAAATATGTAGCTTGGATCCTAGACATAATTTCATTCCTAACGGTGTAGCATTGTCTTGCATGACCTCGAATCAAGCCTAGTAGCGGAACATATTTTATCAGCATACAAGCATTGTATTCTTAAAATATGGCAAAGAAAGGAGACAAGGGTCATGTGTAAGAACATATTTTTTGTGTTTGTCTGAACTAAGGATAAATGGTTTCAGAAAGGAATTTGTAGTACTCCAGGGAATGTTACTCAGGGAATTCGCTCATCTATAATCGATTTGGAAAATCTCACCTTCACAAGTGTCATTCCTCATGCCTTCAAAGGAAGATTGGAATCCCACCAACCACCTTTCTCTGAATATAAGAGAATCAAATTATAAAAAGGTAAAGGATCGGAGAAAGGCATTCTAGATCATGTGGGACATACAACTCTCTTCGTCGGGGCTATGGTCACTCGCTGGCAGCAGAGTAAGGCTTGTGACACCGAGGTGACTCCGTCGAGGATATAGATGCTCACTGGAAGCAGAGAAACACCAAAGAAATGCATAAGAAACTTGTATTTTTAGTATTCCTGACATCTCAGTTCATTGTTTTACTCCTCTTGCCTTCCTGAAACTGATTCTATTTTGAAAAAGTTATTTCCTAGTAAGCAATATTTTATGGGAATGGTTCTAACTTCTTCTTTGTATCACACAAACTTTGTCTCATCAAAACCTGCATTTTGAAAATCTATGGGACCTTTTCTTTCTCTCTTTGGCCATGCATTGTCGTGCTTCTATTCTCAAATGTTTATGTTTAGACACCACTCTACAAAGATTCATGGCTTCACCCAGTGTGCCTCCATTTGTTGTTTCAAGGATCGACAACCTCATTTTACTTATATATTTATTTATAAAGCCTCTCTCCAAGAAAATGGATCCCCCTTGCTTTCTTCCGTAAAAAACAATATTGGCTTGAAATTTCTCCTTAATATTGATCATTGACTACCTCTCTCTATGAGCAGGCCTTTTTTTTATTTTCTTAGTTTGTGATGGAAGAGCATCTACCAATAATTTTCGAGATTGACCTAATGGGTCACAAACATTTACCAAGGGAGTTGGTTCTCTAAATATTTCATTTAAATTGTAATAGCTAGATATTTCTAGAAGATATCTTAGTAGATATCTTCTATTGAATAGTTTAGATTGTTATTGGTTTGTTGTTTATATTTAGGAACAAAATTCTAGATTTGTAATTGGTTGGGATGACTCAATATTTTGTTAGTTTTGTGAGCTACCCAAGATCTTTATAAGATATATTCAATGTCTTTGTAATTGATAGAGGTTAGTAAGTGTGCAGAGTGGTGAGATTGTGTGTGTTGCATAGGTCTGAGAGACCAAGAAGGAACAAAGCGTCGCTGTTAAATTTTATTCCTTTGACCATTAAATAAAGATGTATTCATGGATATTTTTGGCATGGCGGTAGACCCAAGGTTCAACGCTTCAACAGCGCACCAACAAAACCCTAACTACCGGCCCTTTCAGCAACACCTGCGAAGCAGATGAAGTCTCACTCGAGGTAGAGGAAGGGGTGGTTGCAGGACTCAAATGTCTGCAACCTAGTTGGGACACAGATATGTGATCACACCACTCTAACAAAGCACTTAGCAGTTAACATTCATCAGTATTTAACCCTTATTCACATCGCAGATTGAAATCCTATTTATAGAGCAGCGAAGTATTCAACAAGATCTAATACATCCAGCACTTAGCACATAGAAATAGATCAGATCTAGCATTCATTCACATTACTAAGCACTAAGCTATCATATCAGATGCATCTAAGAGATATCATTTCACTAAGCATACATCACATTAATAACATAACAACTATAATGCACAAAGAAACCACAACACAGGATATACATGGTTCACCCCAGTGTGGGGCTACGTCCACCAACTCTTCTCTTCTTTATTATCTTCTATCAAGCTTCTTACAAGCACAGAGCATCAAAACCTTACTCCACAAAGGACAAGAGATCTACATGCACCTAGCCAGATCCTCCTTCCCCAAGTTATATCATAGAACCAAGCCTCCTTACACAGTTTGTGCACAAAGCACTGCAGATGGCCCACACTTATCTTTATAGCCTCAATGTACACTAAGCACAGAGCCTCTTACAATTACTTGCACTTAGCACAATAATTAGCACCTAGCATCACACACCCTTTAATTACATCGCCTAGATTTCTATTTATACATTACAAAAGGGCCTAAACATGGGTAAACCCGTGGGTCGACATCCCCATACCCATTACATAAACCCTAATCCCAAAGATGCCCTAAAAAGGGGTCGAGATCCCGCGATCTCCGCTTTGACTTGTGCTCAGCCTTCGACTAGCATGTCAAAGTCCCAAAATAGGTCAAACATGACCAAGGATCTCCAAAACTTTTTCAAGGGCCAACAGGCCCCCAACATTCACCTGTGACCCATCTCGAATCACTCTGCTCTAGGTAACTCTGCCTCAAACCCCTCGAGCTTGGCTCGATCTGCTTCGACTTGTTGCTTCGCCAAGGCTTCATGCTCGATGAACTCTTGAATAACTGCCTCGTTCATAGGTCCCTCTAAGTGTTGCTCTGCTGAAGTGACTACTTGTTCCAGCTCTGCTCCTCGGCCTTCAATATCCTCAAAAATTAGGCAAGCTACATCCTGGACTGGTTGTAGCTTTTGAGTCACTTCCATGAATTTTCTTTGTATGGCATGGACCTGTTGTTGAGTCCTGTGTTTTTCTTGGGATATTTTCATTCGCTCAACCACTGACAAGGGCTTCAACTACGCTTCTACTGTTGTTGCTTGTTGCTTTTCTTCCTAGAGCTGTGACTCCAGTGTCTTTAGTTCAGGGTCCTTAGTAAGGCACTCATAATTCTGTGCACAGTGACTGCTAAGTTGCTTACATTCCAAGGATAATGCCTTGATTCTCTGGACTGCGCTTCGGGTGGTTTCTTCTCGCTGGTCTCATACTTCCTGCAGATTTCTTGGTACTTCTTGTAACTCCAATTATGTTATTCTTTGTTGAAGTTGTTGGATGGCTGCAGCAAGCTTCGCTACTTGACTCTCCACTAGGTCTTCGTCTATATGTTTCAAGCCTATCACAGAGCGAAGTGCTCTATTGATTGCTTCTTTAACCCCCACCTACTCTGTGAGTATTTGTTCTATCTCTTTTTGGATATGCGCTTTATCCTCTTCGAAATTGATTTGGAGGTCGTCCTTCTCTTGTTGTGCAACTCGGCGTTGTTCTATGACTTCCTCTTATGCTTGATTCAGGGCCATTGTGTCCTGATCTTTTTCTTCATGCATGCGACGAAGGCGAGCTTCGGTTGCATCAGCTATTCTGCAGAGTTGAGCAGGCTCATCTCCCAACTATGTTTCTTGTGATGGTTGGGGCGTAGTGGACATTGTGCGGCTGCAGCGAAGGGCTTGATGTACTCCTCTCAGTTCTGATTCAATTATTTCATACATGACTTCTTGTTTGGCTTCATTTTTCTGCAAAATATCTTCCGAGGCGTCTGATACAGTTGTGATGATGAAGTCGAAGTCATCGACCGTGAGTATAGTCTGCAGCTTTGGCTTACTAACTTTGGACTTCTTTCGTGATGTAGGTTTCTTGGGGGAAACCTTTCTTTTCTTGGATGTCTCTGTGTCATCAGGGGGATTCTATGACAGTGTTACTTCCCCTTGCTTCTGTTTGTTTTCTTCCCCATTGTGCTCTTCTTTGTCTACTTCGTCACCAACTCCTCTACTAGGTGAATCTGATGTGTTGTGTATTTCATGTACATATTCCTTCTTTTTCTTCATGCTATTGTTGGGTGCATCATACTCTTCGCGAGTAACCACCAGATTTCCAATGAGGTCAGGGTCAGACAGTTCTGCCTAGTCGACTGGTATAAGGAACTCTGTGGGCCAGTCCTTAGTGATTTCTTCAAGGTCCTCCTCTATGAGCTTGTAGTAGGAATGAATCTCTTCTTTACTTTCCTCTACACGCGCAGTGATATAAATAAAATGCCTATCTACATGGAACTTCATAAGGGACTTGAACCTGTCCAGGGTGTTCGACGTCATATGAGGGAAAGACTCAATATCCCTCTTTAGCTGCATGTAGTAGGTATGGAATACTGTGTTCGACTGCCATTGTTTCCCCATATCGCTCGAATACCAGAGCGTGGTGAAATTCGCAGCTAGTGGTTCGAATAGCTCAATGTTAGGTAAGTTCACACCTTTCGGCATCTCCCAAGCAGTGAATGTGATGAGGATCAATAGCCAACTAAATGGAACTCATAGCCCTAATCCTAAGCTTCGTGACAGTCCAGTTCTAACTGATTGACTAGGTAACTGGCCCAGCTCATCTGTAGTCCTTCCACGCATTTTCCTACAAGGTCAATGACAAACCCTGTGACCTGCATGGGTCTGTTCTTTCGGACTATCTTACCAACAATCAACTAGCAAGCAAGGTGCACTACGCCATTCTGAATGGAGGCTACCTTGTAGCCTTGTGTCCCCTTCTCTACATCGTTGTAGGTGTCTTTGATCTTCTATGCAAGGGCACGATCTACAGCCTTGCCTGGATAAAAGTCTTGCGGGTTTGGTCCCTGCATGCTTAATCCGATGATCCTATGGATCAGCGTCAGATCGATGGTGATGTGTTTGTCTAGCCATAGATACCCACCATGGAAGCACGACAACAGGAGTTTAACACATGTGTTAATCTCTTGATGCCTTCCAAAATGTGGTATCTTCATCACGTTCAAGACAGTTGACCTCGCGTTGTCCATAGTCCATGGCTGGGGGATGATCTTCAACTTCTTCCCCTTGGTCTTGGTTAAATATTTGTGAGGTGCGAGAATGCCATAGCTCTTGCGATCTCCTAGGTTATAGTCATTGATATGCAAGGTTGGAATCCTCTCCAACTACGGTCTGACTGCTTGTATTCCCTTCAGAAGGTACACAATGATGAATGTGTAGTCGAAGTCCCTAGGGATATTGTCACGACTCACCACACTGGCCAAGGGTGGGATGTAGTCGGGTAAGATGGATGGGATTATCTTTGCATTTTCCAAGTCATCACGATGCTTGGTTCTTTTCTCGGTCGCAACTTGGGATGCTCCAGATCCCCGAGCAGTCGACGGGGAGGCTTTCACTCCTCTCATCGATGAGGCTTAGATGCCTATAGACATCACCTTCTCGGCCATGAGGTCAATTAGAATCTCTTCGATAGCTTTTTTTGTTGCGCTAATTGCGTTCAACATACACACTCGAGATCTGATATCTCAGGTCGGTGAAAAATACTCAATGTAACAGAATGGATGGCAAGGTCTCAATGATCACTGCATGAAATCAACTAGTTCTCTGTGGGCTCGGATAATCACAATTGGAAAAAGTGTTCTCGGTGCAACGCTGGACGAGATAAATAGATATTATCGTAACAGACTCTTCCAGTGGGTAGGAACGCTTCAATCAATGCAGTTCCATCCATTATGGCGCGATCCCAACAGCCCAAGGGTGAACGTTCCGGCAATAATTGTGTTTCTAGCCATTCTAGAGCATTGTTCTAAGGGTCGGGACGCCTCCAATGGTCATATTGCTTCGTAGTGGCGAAGTGCCAATCTGTGTTGTACTGATATTCCAGCAGAGTTCAGGTTCTGGAAACCTTCCTTCTGCGAAGTCTTCCCTGGAACTTCTTGCAATTTTTCTAACTTTTCTCTCTTCTTACTAAGCTTTTTGGCCTTCTTTCCTATGATCTGAATCACTAGTTTCCTCTTTCCATTATCATTCTTATCTCCTCTTGGCATGATAACTTCGCACTATGGAGAGTATTTCATAGGGTTCAAGGGTAATACTTCTTCTCTTTCTGGGGTAGGTTCTCTACTCTCTTGTACAGACAGGTGTCTCCAATCTTCTAGTGTATTTTCAATTTCGACGTCCATATCTTTAGTCCTTAGTAGCCTCGAATGGTTCTCTTGTTCTTCCAGTAAGTATGCTATTCTCCTATCCATGAAATATCTTAGTTCTTTCTTTTTCTGTTCTAGATCCTCCTCTTCTTGTTTCCTTCGTATCTGGTCTTTCTCAATCCAGGTTTTTCCTAACAAGATAGCAAATGGGGCATTGTTCTCAACAAATTTAATGATCTCAAATTCTTCTTCTGGCGAAGTGCCATGAGCACTCATATATGTCTGGGTAAGTCTTCCACATAGGTTTATCAGCTTTCCTCTAAATAATCCTATTCCTCCTAATGAAGGAACCATAGCAGGCTTTCCCAAAATTTCTCAAGTTCTTTCTGTCATGATATTCACCTGTGTTTCCTCATCCAGAACACAGTCTATGTTGAAGTCTCCTATTCTTGTTTCTATGTACTCTTTCTCTTTTAAGATCTCTGATAAGTTGATATCTCTGTGATCGTTCAAGATTTCTTTCATCTGCAATAATAGAGTCTCTAATTATTTCTAGGGTTCTATCATATCCTTAGTTTCTTGGCTTGTCTCATAGTTTTCTTGTCTCATATTCATCTTTTCAACTTTTGCAATCATTCAAGGGCAATCCAAAACTTCATGGTCCATAGCTTTACAGCAAAGACAACTAGGACCTCGACCAAGGCATTCCTTAGCAAGATGTCCCAGTCTTCTACAACTATAGCAAAGAGTTGATCCTCTCTTTCTTTTAAACGATCCCCAACCTTTCATGTACTGTGCAATGGGATCACAGTAACTAATTTGCAAAAAAATCTTTCTAGGATCCTGGATCCATTTGTTAGTCCAAACATTCTTTCTATGCATAGGGATAACATACCTTTCATTATTTCTATCAAATCTATTCATATCAAATCTTCTTTCTTCTAGCTATACCCTAGTTTTCAGACTAGGACAAAATTTATCAAACATACTTAGATTCATTCTTTCGAAACAAAAATTTTCACTTATATTACCTTTCTCAAAGCACAAAGCTTCAAGATATTACTTCTTTTCTTCAGATCGGACTTCTCTTCTTAGCGCAGAGCTTCGCAAGTCAAGTAGAATACTGCACACTAAAGTAGCAGATCTACGCATAGAGATTTATTTTCTTCAGTTCCCAGCAATCACAGTTTCAGGTCCCAGCAACGGAACCATTTGTTGGCACAGGGGCAGACCCAGGGTTCAACGCTTCAACAGAGAACCAACAAAACCTTAACTACCGGCCCTTTCGGTAACACCTGCGAAGTAGATGAAGTCTCACCTGAGGTAGAGGCAGGGGTGGTTGCAGGACTCAAATGTATGCAACCTAGCTGGGACTCATACCTATGATCACACCACTCTAACAAAGCACTTAGCAGTTAACATTCATCAGTATTTAACCCTTATTCACATCTCATATTTAAATCCTATTTAAAGAGCAGCGCAGTATTCAACAAGATCTAATACATCCAGCACTTAGCACATATAAATAGATCATATCTAGCATTCATTCACATTACTAAGCATTAAGCTATCATATCAGATGCATCTAACATATATCATTGCACTAAGCATACATCACATCAATAACATAACAACTATAATGCACAAAGCAACCACAACACAGGATATGCGTGGTTCACCCCAGTGTGGGGCTATGTCCACCAACTCTTCTCTTCTTTATTATCTTCTGTCAAGCTTCTTACAGGCACAGAGCATCAAAACCTTACTCCGCAAAGGACAGGAGATCTGCACGCACCTCGCCAGATCATCCTTCCCCGAGTTAGATCACAGCACCAAGCCTCCTTACATAATCTATGCACAAAGCACTACAGATGGCCCGCACTTATCTTTACAGCCTCAACGTACACCTAAGCACAGAGCCTCTTACAATTACTTGCACTTAGCACAATACTTAGCACCTAGCATCACACACCCTTTACTTACATCACCTAGCTTTCTATTTATACATTAAAAAAGGGCCTAAACATGGGTAAACCCATGGGTCGACATCTCCATACGCATTACATAAACCCTAATCCCAAAGATTCCCTAAAAAAGGGCCGAGATCCCATGATCTCCACTTCGAATTGCGCTTCGCCTTCGACCAACCTGTCAAAGTCCCAAAATAGGTCAAACATGACCAAGGATCTCCAAAACTTGGTCAAGGGCCAATAGATATATATATATATATATATATATATATATATATATATATATATATATATATATATATATATATATATATTGTGTGGAGTGGAAAATGATTGTGTTTGTAGGGATCGATCAAGGACTTAGAGTCCAACTATGTGAAATCCATGAAGTTCAGAAGTTTAGAATTGATGGTTGATATTAGACTTGGGACAGAGCCTCACTAGATCGACGATTCTCATTGAGTGTCTATCGGACCCAGAAAGAAGGAGATTGAGTGTTTCAGAGCTTCATATCAGACCTTTCTATTTCGACTTCAATGCAATACTCCGGCCAATAATCAAGACCATCCATCGGTGAAGGAAATCAATGATCTAAAGAAAAATCGATGTGGAATATGAGCCATTCATCCAAATAGGTCTAGAACAGATCTAATCATTCAACGGAAAGCCAATTTCAGAGCTTGTTTCAACACTCTGGTGCAAAATCATCGAAGAAAAGCCTCGAAGAATATTCCTCTTTGATATTTTATCATTTGACATCTAGAACATTGGGAAAGTTGCATAGTATTGATAGAAGGTATCAAAGAATATTCCTTGTATCCTTGTTTTACGTGTGACAGATCGGTCCATCCATTCGAGAGTGATCAATGGTGGAGAATGAATGTGATCCAATTCCAAAAATCGATCTACACGATCCGTCAGATATAGATCAATGGTCACAATTAAAGGTTATTCAGAGTCTGAAAAGAGAATTTGGATTACTAACTCCAACTATTGAAATTCCACTCAGAATATTGTTACATGAAATAGATCTGATCGTCCATTCAAAAACATATCAACAACTAAGGGACTTTCTCCCTATTAATCTAACCGAAGTTTAATTCTACGAAATTTGTCAATGAATTTGCATGAGTACTATTTTTGATTGGTATGAGAATCAATCTAAGGCCACAAAATAGAATTTCACCAACAGAGGGAAGTATATAAAATATGTTATGTGGATTTGGAGCTGTAAGGCCATCAGTTTGGTTGAAATTGCATCGTGGATCTTGGTACTTAGGAAAATTTTGAAAACATATTTTGGTCATTGGATAATTTATTATAAACACCTCCAATGTATACCATAGGATTTCCCCTCAAGCACCCTGGTACTCATTAGAGAACTTCCTTTAAACTTATTCAAAACGCTTATTTAATCACTCGGGAACTTCTTGCAAACTCATCCGGTCAAATCAGAGGAGTACCCATCTTCTCCTCCAACTATCATTCCCTTGCTCCATGTCAATGCATCCAGTATACATTGGAGACTTTCCCACGATGTCTTATGGTGCATATCAGATGAATTCCTACTAATACCTCCAATGAAACTAGAGACTTTCGCAACATCGTCGTCGATGAAGATATCAAACCCATTCGCATTAATTGCACTCATTGCTTATAAAAATGAACTCTACCTCAAGCACTTAGTCATTGTTTATTTTGAGAACCCAAAAAACCAAAGGACTTCCGAGCACCAAAGATGATGAATCCAAGATTTTCTCGCCCTTCACCTATTATCGACATCCATGTGGCATCTTGTCCAGGTATGCCCTAATGTCCTCAGGAATTTTTCTCTTACAAGATTTA
This sequence comes from Picea mariana, assembly GCA_032191745.1. Taxonomy (NCBI): domain Eukaryota; kingdom Viridiplantae; phylum Streptophyta; class Pinopsida; order Pinales; family Pinaceae; genus Picea; species Picea mariana. Next base: position 207,566 of record JASDQU010101259.1, on the reverse strand, counting down.
GGTTTCAATATTTGTAGGGTTAAGGTTCGTTCCTTTAACTATTATATTCAACCTATTCCACAAACTCGCAAGCCTCGACCCCATGTGCTCTTGACATCGTTGACCTTTCAACCGAACTCCATGATAGGCTCCATGCAAATCTCCTTTTTATTCACCCTTCAATCTCGACCTTTTGCTTTGTTTCCCATACCACATTCCACATCCTTCTTTGTAGCCATTACTATACTCTCATGCTTGACCTTCGACTTGACCTAGCCTCATGTCACAGACCCGTCACTTGTGTCTCTCTCTTTCCCCACTCACAATAGATCTTCTATGCACCTTTCTTCCACAAGATGGGTTTAGCCCATACCTTGGCCTATGGGAATCATAAATCGTAAATAGTTCAAAATGCCATTCTCCAAGTCCGAAGACCAATCATTGTTCACATAGCCAAAGTCTCCAAAATTATGAAACTCAATGTTTTACCTCCTGCTCCCTCAACACTTGACCCCTAAAATCGACCTAAATCCCAATTTCAAGACTTAATAAATTTTGATAAGTTTTTTTTTAAACCAGAGAGATTAGCATGAAGTCTTCCAATTCAACCAGAGATTTTTTCCCAAATTTCTTCGGTCCACTTGGAAGTCTCAACGAGAAGTCCTTCAGTCTTCACCGAAGAATTTAACACAAACATTTCTGATTCTCCTCGGAGGACTTAATTTTAAGTCCATAGGTTCATCAAAACACTTAGTATTATGGTTGTCGACTGGAACACTTGATGAAATCGATGTCGGTGGAAACCGACGGACTTGACACATTTATCTCTAGTCTATCAGGGGATTTTCACATGAAGTTCTTTGGTTTCATTGGAGGGATTGGAAAGAATGCCTCTATTGTAAATTGAAGGACTTAACGCAAATTTATCCCATTTGTACACACACTCATTGATGCACTTCACACAGATTTCTCCGGTGTGTTCGGGGATCTTCACATAAACTCCTCTAGTGTGTTCGGAGACTTTCACACAAACTCGTCTGACGTACACTAGAGTTTTTCGCACAAACTTCTCTAATATACACCAAAGCAGTTCATATGAACTACTTTGGTCTCGGATTCCAAGACAATATCTAGGGTAACCTTTAACCAAAATTGTCATGATTCTATCACTGCCTTCTCACTAAGGCTTAGTTTTCCATGATGCCTTCCATCACGTTATCATCTCTTGATGATGACCTCCCACTTAACATTAGTACGAGTAATTATTCAGGTACTTATCACATGGTTAATAAATCATATATGCCTTTCATATTTATCCTTTATTTGTTTACAACATTTGATCTAATCGTGTTCATCTTATTTCATGGTTTGATTGTACTAATTTCATCTATGTCTTGCAAATTTAGATATGTCTACAAGAAAGAAGGTTACTAGCAAAGTGCCTACCACAGAGGCCTTAGAGATTGGTCGCTAGCATGACGATGAACCCGACGTCACAGGAGCGATTATGACGACACAACCAATTTCCTGAAAAAAAGGGAAGATTCACTCAAGTGGGGCGACGTTTATCAAATGTTCAAGAAACAAAACTTTGTCGTCGATGTAGAAGACTAAGAAGAACTTAGAATTTTCAAGAAAATCGGGAAATATGGGATTCATAGAGTAGCATCCTGTATTGTTGTTTTCCCATGTGTCACCAGATGCCTCTGAATTCCCACTATCTTACGGAGAGCAAGATGCCTCTAAATTCCTGTTATCCTGTATGCCCCTGATTCATTATTGTGTAGACGAAGGATCATCTTTCAACTAGGGTGAAATTTTGTCAGCAAACTTAGTAGAGACCATCACATTAGTTGCGGAAGCACATCCCATAACTTTTTCAAACTTTCACATGTCTTCATATCTCATAGATATTATGTGTGTTGCACACTAATACCCAAAAATGGGTTGGGAATGGCAACCAACAGACCCAACTATAGACATATATTGAAAGGTATTATGGGAGCATACATACAGGATGGAATATCATAATATTTGTGAGAGCTTTCTAGCCCCATTGTACAAGTTCATTTTCTTCTCGCCAACCTCGTGTATGACCAACAAAGCTTTGGATGTAATAATGAGAATATGAGATTGGTACTTGATGGAGAATGGCACATATATCAAGATATACGGGTCCATGAAAGAACCACATCTACTACCCCAATTTGTCCCAGACAAATTAGTGCTCTAGGAGGTAGCTTACCAGATGGTGATCAATGGAGTCAAGGGAATACTCTATCGGGATAAGAAATTTATATGGCCCCTGCCTTCATCGTGGATTGACACCTACTCATTTTCAAACACCAAGTAGGCCCAAGATGAACTGGATACATTGCTTTCATACCACTTTGGGGAAGAGAGGTTCAAGAAGCACAGCACAAAAAAACCATTCAAAGAACACTTTAATAAGCTTGGAATACCCTGGGAATATACATCAGAAGTATGGGAGGATGAAGAGGTTTGTTGTGGAGACAAGACCTACAATGAAGCAATCACTAGAAGATAAGGTGAACCCATTGGAAGAATCGTTGATGAATAAAAAGAATGAGAGGAGGCCAAGAAGAAATCAGAAGAAGAGGAAACAATGGAGGCATTTGTTGCAACTACATTGGTGCAATCAGGATAAATGGAGGAAGAAGAGATAGTAATAGAGAAGAAAAGGAGAAAGAAAGAAAATATGAACAAGAAAAAGGAAGATGTGACAGAGAAGAAAAGAAAAACCAATGAAGCCAAATCTATGGCTAAAGCTAATGCAGCAACGAAAACAACCAAGATAGAAGCCACATAAAAGGCAAACGCTTAGAAAGAAGCAAAGGAAACGACAACAACAGAAGCAACAAGTGAAGTTGCAGTAAAGGTAGTCGAGGAAGAATAACATAAGAAAGATTAAGAGGCAAGGAACAATGAAAAAAAACAATTGACACCAATATAACGGAGATATCAACAACATGCACTAGCGGACATGCTCAATTCGATGGGCTAGGTCTATGGATTTGTACCCCATTCAAGCCAAGCGAAGTTCCCAACCTAAATAATTTCACATATGATAGGGCCACAAGAAGGATCGTGCAAGAACAAATAAGGAAAGTGTTGGTCACAGAAGGTAATCCCATATCAGTACTTACACAGACCCCGGTGATGGAAAATGTCAATAAAGATTGAGTCATCATAGCATCTGTTGGCACTTCTTTCATGACAACAACAAAAGATAATGTCAGGAACCTATACCGCCAAAACCTAGAAAATGATGCGCAAATCAGAGAGCTAGAGGAATATCTTAGATGAGTAAATATTGATGAGGGCAGCCTGCAAGGCTTCAAGGATGGTGTAGAGAAAGTTAGGAAGGAACTAGAAGAGACCATCATAGATGTGTATGCCCACATGCACCTGCTCCAGGAGACAACAACCACCATTATGGAACAACATAGCCAAGTGGAGGCCAAAAACATTCATTTCAACTATATCCAGGAAAACATAGACGATATTGACAAGTGTATTGTTGAAAATGCAGATGCGCCAATCGAGCTTCCACGACCCTCAAGCATAGATAGGAAAGTTGATATCACCTCTCTTGATCGCTTCCATCAGGTCGGGTAGAGAGAAAACAAAGAGACAACTACCTTAATGGTGATTTGTTCATGACTACACAAAGCGGCACAATACCTAACAAGAAAGTGTCGTCTCCCTCCCCTTGAAGAACTTGGAAAGACTCTTATCACAGAATAACTAATAGAGAAAGTACAATAGAGTAAAAGTCATAGGAAGGAGGTAACTGAATCAACCTCCAATGTGATGATAGAGTTAATTGAACAACACCTAATTTATCCCACCAAAGTATGCACCATGATCCAAACATTCATGGCTACTCTGGCAAAATATATGCAGACTCTCAGCGACAACACAACCATGCATAAGGCCACTCTCGAGGAATTGTCATACCATCGAGTCATATCACTTTATCATCAATTAGAGATGTGGATTGCCTACATTCGAGATAAGAGAACATAAACAAGGCATAAAATCAAATTTGAATTTGTTATCAACTACATCCTATTTTGTCTTTTTCTAACCACCTTCAGTTTTGTCTTTATCCTCACACATGTCAAAAAACTACTAAAGGGAGATGAAAAATTTTGTGACTACTTCTTGAGAAACACAAGAAGTCATTTTGGGAGTTAGGAATAATTTAATAAATATAGGAGGAAGCCCATTTAGAAAGGGCTCTTCAAGCATTGTATAGACTCAAGAACTATTTCAAGGAAGCATATTGTTTTAACTAATATTGAGAAGCCCTCAGGGCCAGATTTTGATAGAGAGAAGAACTTATGTGCATTGTTGTTTCGTTGTGAACTATTTCCAACAGAATGTTTGATATCCACATGGACTGTAAGAACATGCTTTGCTTATAGAATTTTCTGATGCAATAAATGTTATTCTTGCAATTTTGTTATTCTTTCTCATATTTAATGTCCTAAGCACATGAGCTTGTTATGCATGCAGAAATATGATTTATACTACTCTGGTTATAAAATTGTATTCATGTGTTATCTAACTTTGTACCTTTGTGACAACTATCTGATCAAAAGGTTTTACAGAGTTTAGTATCACTTCATCTCACTCGATTATAATAATTTTCTCCTAGCTAGGAAATGATAGGTTAGAACTAGATTATATTTATTTTATGCATTTACATAATCTTCATCTACATATTTCACTTGCATAACCATCCACCTGTTCACCCTCACAACCAATAATGGCAGTCGATCTAGAATTTGAATGGATATCCTAAACTAAACAATGCATAGTCTAATTTGGACCGTGTGTTGGGGAGTACCCCTTACTATTGCGAGGTATTTCCACCCCGCTAACACCACAT